>PVJD01004310.1:0-140236 GCA_004026545.1 Mormoops blainvillei | reverse complement strand
GTCTCACCTAACTGCAGGAACACTGGGAAATGCATGCCCAATGTAATTCTTTGACAGTAAATAAAAGGGAAATATGTTCTCATGGACAGTTGTCAGCCGCCTCTCGTCACACCCAAAGATGATCGTGTGAATAAACACTCACCCTAGGTAATAGCTATCTCATCTGGTAATTTTAGCCATTGATGTAGAGCTGGATCCCCTACAGATAAAACGTGTGTTTTACATGTTTTATTAACAAGGATCTAATGGAGATGCAAGACTTAGCTCTAGCAGGGGTGAGGATTTGGGCTTTTCAAGCAGCATCATTGTCTAGGGTTCAGAACAAAGAGGCTTGGATTTGGGTCCAGGTCCTTCACTTGGGAAAACCACTAAACTTCTCTCTCAGCCCTCAGTTCTCTGCAAAAGAAAATCCAGGACAATAATGGATGTGGCATGGCCTATTAAGCTGAGAAGTGTTGTCACATGTCAAGGGATTATTTTTGGTCTCAGACGACCTGCACAGCCCACAACCAAAGCTGCCCCTTGGGAAGGCCACAGACAGGTGATGCTGTCCAAGGTCTGGACTTAAGATGAACCCATTTTCACAGGTGAGTGTGAAGGAGCTTGGCAGGAGTGTGGTCGGGGATAAGGGGTGGGGGGTGTTGCTGCTGAGTCCGTTGGGCAGCTAATCATTAATCCACATGGATGACTTGATTTTTGATTGAGTTAACAGGTACTTATTGAACACAGTTTCCTGAAGGCCTGCAGCAAATTGGATGCTACACAGGAACCCTATAAATTTTTATAACCCTGCATTCTTCAAATATTGGGATAGTATAAAAGACAACTGGGGAGGAAAGGGAGAGAACAGGGAGCCATTGGGAGGTGGGTGAGACAAGAAGGAGAGGGGTTCGTTGTTTTTCTTATTTCCCAGCATCAAAGACTGTGTTCACCAGTGAGAACAAACCAACCCACTGTGCAAATTACTAAAATACATAATCTGCCCTAGTCTGAGCTAATATTCATTTCAACAGCTCACTTTTGCCTAATGCTTATTAAGTGTCAGAAACTACACTCAGTGTTTCATATAAGCTGTCTCATTTAACCCTGACAATACCAAAGACTCACGCCATTATCATGCCACTACTACCACCCAGACTTTCCAGATGCAGAAATGGAGGCAGACAGATACATTAAGCAGTTCACTCAAGGTCACACAGCAGGTAAATGACAGATTCGGGCTTGAAACCCAGGCCTATCTCTTTCCTGAAACTGTGCCCTTAACCTCTGGGCCTGACTAACCGTCACTTGTCAGTCATAGGCCTCAGTCTCATTTGTGAACTGGGGTCACTGCCTCCTTGCTTGCCCTATAGGGTTGTTATGAGGCTCCACTGAGAAATGATTGCCAAGGAGGACTGTGAACTTTCAAAGCCTTCTGAAAAAGGTTCAACTGCATTGTTCCAAGTTTTGCTAAAGTTATCCTGCTTTAGGTGGCTGGAAAACAACACACTTAGGATTAGCCAAGATTAAAATAAGCCTTCTCTGTTTAGGAACAACTTCAGGGGAAGAATGTTGGCACAGATGGCTCCAAGCCCCAGGGGGCACGATTGTTTTTACCCCTGACCACCTCATCAGAACATCTAGAATCAACAACGTAGCCATCACACTGCAAAGGTTCTCAAGTCTTTCTACAGGAGCCCCATGTGCAGAGGGGCGGAGACCCCTGGCCGACAACATGTGAATGGATCACTGTGAAAGTGGATCCTCCAGGCCCAGTCAAACCTTCAGGTATCGCAACCTCAAGAGAGACCCTGAACCAAAAACTTCCCTGACCCATAGAAACGGAGAACTAATAAATGATGATTGCTGTTTTAAGTCACTGATTTTGGGTATAACTTGTTATACAGTGGTAGATAACTAATACAGAGCCCAGGCTATTTCATGGCTGAAGTATAAGGCTGAGCGGCGTCATGCTGCGTTCTTGATTCCAAGAGAAACCAATTCTGGCAAATGTAAGCCAAAGGGGAAGTTTCTGGGAGGAGCTCCTGGCAACCAGGGCAACAGAGAGAGGAATACCCAGGTAGGCACACCTCCCTGGCTCTGAAGAGCCACTAACCATTCCACATGTGCTGTTCAGCCCCCTTTGAAAGAATACCATAGACTGAGTGGCTTAAACAACAAGCATTGAATTCTTGCAATTCTGGAGACTGGGAAGCCCACGATCAAGGTGCCAGCAATCTGGTGTCAGGTGAGAGCTCTCCCTGGTTTCACATGGACACCTTCTTATATCCTCACCTGGCAGAGAACAGAGCAGACAGAAGGGAAGCAAGATCTCTCATGTCTCTTCTCATAAGGGCACTACTCCCATTTGTGACAACTCCACCCTCGTGACCTAGTTACCTCGAAGGTCCCACTTCCTAATACCATCCAATTGGGGGTTCATATTTTAAAATGTGAATTTTAGAAGAACACAAATGCTCATTTGATGACAAGTCCTCAGTCTGCTCTCGCAGGAGTCAGTGTCTGGAGGGATAACAATGTGGATCACGTCCCAGCCCCCCGGCTACACCGGGGGCAGGAAAGAAAGAATCTGCCTCTTTGGTATTATCTCACTCTAAGTCTACTCCCCATGGGGAAAGATGATTCCTGATAGGAAATTGGGGCAATATTGGAGAGGGGGATGGGATGTTCTACAGCCAAAATCCATAAATGTCCAGTTCAGGGATCACTGCATGGTGTTACAAAGAGAAGGACCTCAAATATTTTTGAACCAAACGAAATGCAGGCTGTGGACTAAGTGTTTTACATTCACGATCTCATTAATCCTCACAACAGTCTTTCAGAGATGGTGTTATTATCCCCATCATCCAGACAGGGAGCTGAAACCTCACACCCATCAAGTAACTTGTCCAGGTCTTTGCGAAAAGTGATAGAGCTGATTTTTAAGTTCAAGTCTGTGGAGTTTGGGGGTCCTTACTTCGTCCCATATTACCAGCCTGCCAAGGCTGAGCCTCCATGGAAGGGAATTGCATTCTGCATTGATGAAATCAAATTACTTAGAAAGAGTTCATTAAGGGAAAGAGACAAAGGCTAAAGAGGGTCACCTGATGTGTTCCCACCAGGAAATGTACCAGAGCCATATCTGACCGGCTTGGTCCAGAAAGAAGGGGGTAGTCATAGGCAAAAAGGATAGCACAGAAATACAAGAAGGAGAGTTTCCAGAAATGAGAGCTTCCCAAGGGCTAAGACCATGTGTACTGAAAATCGTCCACTTCTGCCACCTAGCCACAGATGGGTCCTTCAGCCCCAGCTCAAGAAGCCCAGCGTTGGGAAAGCCCATGGGTGGGTATACAACAGGTACAGGCAAGATGTGAAGGTGCTCCTCATAGATATCCAGGATGACCAATGACACTGGGTCCCCTTCTCTGTCACACATGCTTCTTATGTTTTTCTGGGATTCCCAGGGACAGGATGGCCAGCTCCTCCCCAGATCAGGCGTTAGGTCCTTCCCCATCCCCATCTTCACTCTCTACTCCACTAAGAAATTTTCCAAAATCTCATTTTCACCCACTTCAGCATTTCCTAAATATTATTCTTAATTTTATAAGTGCACCTTTCCTAGCTTTTTTGAAAAACAAATCTACTCCCACCTGAAGGCTGCTAGTTAATATAAAGCATATTCCTGTCCTCAGGGTAATGTCTTTATGACACTAACCAGCTAGTATTGATGTTAGTTTTTTTTGGCCACAAGGAAACTAGCATAGGCTAAAATTAAGACAGCATGAGAAAGATTGCCTAAAGAAAAGAAAATAAATGAGGGACACCATGATTCTAAGCACATAGTAAGTATTCAAACATGTACTGAGTAGATGAATAAACAGACTTGCATAAGGCTTTAAAAAGGATGAGTAAGGATAAAAGTTCTCATAAAATAGTATATTCCCAGGCGTTTGTATTTCAAAGGCCAATCATTCATTTGTTGTTGTTGTTGTTTTAATTTGGGGAGGGGAAAATCAACACAGGATTATTAACTTTTTATTTTGTTGAGTAAAAACATTTTAATAAAACTATCATCTCTATCACTATATAGTCGTAAGATAATAGACCCTTTGACACTAATGAAGAAGGAAGGGTATAGTCACAGAATAAGGGACAGTCTTTCCAAAGGAAGAATCATGAGCATATTGGATTAGGACCTTAGTTGTACATTATAGAATCCCCTTCTAGCTAGTTTAAGCACAAAACACGATGATATGGAATCTACATTGTTCACGGAATAATTGGAAGAGCTGAAGAAACAAACTCGAAGCAAAACTTCCTCAAGCCACATCACAGAACCAGGGCACCAAGGCAGCTGCCATGTCAGGAAGGCGTTGCCACAACTGCTGGCTCCTGGACTGTGGCTCCCCAAAAACAAGCACCAGCTTCACGCCCTGTTCAACTCCCCGGACTATTTACCAAATCGAGGTCCGACAGGAGTTTGGCTGATGGGCAGAAACTAAACATGTCTAGATCCCCTTCTGCCAAGTAGTCTCGGAAATGTGGTTTTACTTTTCACAGTACAGGAAGGCATGTGGGGCTGGAGAAGGTGCTGAGCAAATCAGTTCACTGCCGTTGGTGAGCTTTTGCTGTGTTTTCATGAAATATTTCAAGGTCTGACCCTGGGTTGTGCAGGGATCAGAGGGATGTCCTGAGCGATGTGTGAAGTCACACTTTATTGAGATGATTCTGAAGGTCAGGGAATAACACCAACACCTGCTGAAGTCATGACTCTTTTGGTGAAGGAACATTGCTACCTGGGGCCACGGTATTAACTACATCTGGCTGTAATGGACATCTGTCCTGTTCATGGTGGTCCATCAGCTTCTGAATGTTTTTTCCATATTTGGGAATATTTGCATGTAATGAACGCTACCTCCCCAATATTCAAGTCAAAGTTCAAATTTCCAAACTCCTTTGCAGCTAAGATTTGGCATGCAATCAGGGCGCTGCCAATCTGATGAATGCTCATACTTGAGATTGATCCAGAAATGAAGAAGCAAGCAGTACAGTGCTTGGAGTTTCCATGTTCGCTGACCTGGATGGCAGCCGAGGTCTCAGCTTTCAGAGGCAGTGCTGAGATCTGGTTCCCAACTCCAAACTGGCAGTGGTGGGGCAGGGGCATGTGCTCTCCCTGAGATCTAGTGCTCACTAGCTGCAGCCATAGTAATGCCAGTTTCTCCCACATGGCCTAGTCCTACAGCACAGCTTAGGGCATCATTGCTGGAAACACTACCTCCATTTTATTTCTCAGCCTTCTAAATTATTATTTTATCCTTCAAAGTAAAATCCTCTGACTGCCTCAACCAGCCAGAGTAAATTCTGTTATCAGCAGCCGAGAACCCACCTGATGTGCTGGATGACCAGGAACCCTGACTGAATCCCTGGCCCCTCGACACTGCTGTGTGAGCCATTCCTACCGCAGAGAGGGTCTGCCTGTGCCTCATCCGTTTCCTTCAGGTAGAGAGAAGAATGGAAGAAAAGTGCCCTTCTCTTGGTTACCACCATTCCAGATGCTTCTACAAAACAAGAATGCTTTTCTTCGTTGAACTTTTACCACCAACACTTTGGGCAGAGTGGGTGCTCAGCAAATATTTGGGGAATGAATGAATGAAAGTCAAGCGCACTATAAAGTTATGTCCTGCCGGATCCATAATCCACACCTGCACTGTCCATCACAGGGCCCGCTAGTCACACAGCTACAAAGCACTTGCCGTGTAGCTAGTACAACTGAGGAACTGCATTTTTATTTTATTTCACTGATCTAAATTTTTAAATTTATACCTAATTTCACTTTTGGAACACTTTTAGCTTAACTTGTGCATGTAAATGTACTTTTTCTGCTATAAATTTTATAAAAGCTAAGTACCGATCAAATATTTCTAATAAAATTTAGCACATTTTCAGTATAAATTGAGATGTGCTGTAATTGTAAAATACATACCAAATTCTAAATACTTTAAGAAAAAATGTAAAATATGTCATTAGTAATTTTTTATTGACCACGTGGAAATTATAATACTTTGAATATACTAGGTAAAATAAGATATATTATTAAAACTGACTTCATCTGTTTCCCTTTACACTTTTTTTTGAGGTGACTACTAGAAAATATATGTAACTTTCCTTCTATTTCTGTTGGACAACACGGATCTGGACACTGGCATGAATGTCACTCGGCAGGCAAGCGGGGTGCCAAGGACTCATGTTGCCTCTGAGCACCGGGGTCTCTAACCCTAAAGACCTGACCTCTCCTTCTCATTCCCCTCCCAGCTCTAAACCCAACAGGAAGGAGTTTAGGCATGGGCTTCTACAACATGCATAAAAGCAGAAGTCACAAATTTAGTGTTTTTAGAGAGTAGTCAGATAACTGTAGAGAACAGGACCAATAACATGGCATTGGTCCAATCAAGATAGCATAAAGTAGATAAAGCAAAATGGAGCCACTCATGTCAACCAAGATGGCCACTAGTCAGCCAAGACATTTTGGTTCTAGAGGGAAACTACCTAAGTCACGCTAGACACATCTGGCAAGGAGACACACCCAAGATATCTGCACATGTGATCAGAAAGCCATGTCTGCAGAGCAGGACCACGCAAAGATAGGCTCCTGGGGAAATGCCACACTTGGCATCAGGGGTGCCAAGACATTTATCGAAAAGACCTAGAAGGGTGGAGTACACCACCTTCAAGGTATAATAGGCAGATTCCAGACCACTGCTGAGATAGCTGAGCTCCACACACCAGAGTGCTATTCCATGCCACACTGATCTCCTTTGGCATCAGCCGCCAGAGGCTCTGCCCTGCTGGACTGAGGTCTTCTCCTGCCCTGCCGCCCACCTGGCTCTGGAAACCCTACCTTGCAAGATGCTGACAACTCCCTTGCCCACCATGCTGTCTCCAGGACATACACATTGAGACTCTGGGGCTTGGGTTCCTTATCCCGCATTGATTGCTGTGTGTTATAATTCTCTTAGATTGTTAGAGTGTGAGTAGGGTATTAATGTCTGTTGATGTTCTTCTTTGAGTGAACCTGCATTCAATAAAAGCTGAGTGAATAGCAGTTACCGTGTGTGACTCTTGTCTATTCCTTGGTACTGGGCTGCTCAGCGGGCAACTAGCCCAGTAGTTACCTGGCTGACTTACAGAAAAGACTCTATCACCAATATAAGCTCGTAACAATAACCTATCAAGAAAGAGCTGGAGGTAAGGCCACAGGCAGTGACCAATTGCTCTATTTAAAGGCCATATGCAAACAAAAATCCCCAAGTATATGTCCCCTGGGTCACCAGTGAGCCTCCTCTGCATAAGCCTTTGAATTCAAAAGGCCCTTGGAGAGCCTGGAACACAGTCGATTCAGTCTAAGAGCAAAGATACTGAAGCCTGAGAAATAAGAGCTGTTCTGATTAGTGCTACAGCCAGAGCTGAGCACTAAGTCTCTTAACGTCCCCAGAACATGTCTCGACTTTAGGTGACAGTAGATACATGCAAATTTGGTTTAATTTGGGAAAGGCAGAATCCACCATACAGGGATCAGGCAGCCTGCCTTACCCGGCACTTCCACCTGGAGTCCCTTCTGAGGAATTAGAGCGGAGAGGGGCCAGGAGGCATTAGTCCTACCACAGAAACCCTCCTGGTCTTTATTTACATTTCCAGAAGACTTGAAACTCTTAAAATGTTTTCTTTCAAGGCAGGAAAGAACACAAAGTAAAAATGCCTTTGGCTGGTGTGGAAAACAAGGAAGAGATGATGCGAGAAAGGGGGAAAACTGTGCTGAGATTCCAGGGGAAAAAATGCTCTTAGCGGACCAATCCTGAGCCAAGTGCAGGGGAGGAGGCTGAGGTACCAACCTGGAGTGGCTAGCAGCCCCTAGTGGGGTGGGAGGGCTAATGAGAAGGGTGAGGGAGGATGGATGGACCTAAGGGAAGAGGGAGATAGTAGATTCACTCTTCTTTCACTTGCTTCCAAGAGAAATAAAAGTGAACCTCCTTGATTTACCATGCTGGATCCTGACAATTTTCAAACTGGGAAAACAATCTACGAAGCGCTTCCTCCAACCTACCCCTCTCAGTACAATTTTACCAAATAAAACCATTTATACCCACAACCAAATGTACCAATCTGAGCAAAATACAACTAGTAACAAAGAAAGGCAATTTTCATATTTTATTATACAATATTGTTCATCATAGAAAAAGACTTAATGTTTTTAAATTAAATACAGAAGGAAACTGTTAATGTTGCCAGAGAGATTGTTCGCCTGCCCTTGAAAAAATTAACACCTGTTTGCAAATGAAAGAATTGCTAGAGTTGATTCAAACCCTTTGTTCTCTATTCAGGACCCAGCTATCAACTTCTGTTCTATATGGGGTCTAACACATAGTAGGTGCTGAATAAAATATTTGTTTGACCAGGGGTGGGTGAGGGGCAGGGGGAGAAGCGGGGAGTGTTTTTAATCCCTGTTCATTATTTCCTGACCCTAAACCGGATCTTGATTCATAAGGTAAAATCCCCACCCATCAATTCCTAGGGTAGCCCAATGTCTTTCAATAGCCCTTGATAGATAACATTGGTTTAGAGACACTTTCCTGAGGGGAATGACTGAGGGTTTCAGGGAATGAAACACACAAAGGCAGGTACAGTAACAAGATAGAGGGAAAAAAGATGCTAAGACATAGAGTAACAGAGAGACAGATTCAGGGATGAAGGACTGCAGGAGATAGTGACAGCAAAATGAAGTCACGGAGACTTAAAACTCACATTTTGAAATGAAGAGATAAAAAGGTTGGGCAAGAATGATAATCCTGAAGTTTCTTTTCAGCTTTGATGTTTTATAACAGACACAATGGCAGAGAGAGAGAGACAAGGCAAGGATAAAGAGACAAAGCAAGGCAAAGGAGACAAATGGGCGGCCAGGTACCACAGATCTGGCCTTGAACCCCCAGGGACCCTCACCTCACACCCATGAGGCCGAGCTCCTTACTGTCCCAGAGCACTGCGCTCACTCTTGGCTCCTACCCTCAGTATAGCCACCACCGCCCCCTACCCCCACCTAAAGATCTCTGATTCAGTTTTCTCACCTCCAGCATCCTCGCCTTTCCAGCCCAGACTCAGCTCCCTCTCTTCTCAACTCCTAAAGCAGTGCAATGCATTCCACTCCCACATCCCCTGATCACAGGATATACTGGGTGGGGCAAAAGAAGGTTTACAGTTGTTCCTATGGAAAATAATGCAATAATTAATAAATAATAATACAAGAATAAACTCTTCCACTACTCACAACTGTAAACCTACTTTTCCCCCACCCTGTATACATTGTTTTAGAGTTTGCCCTCAGCTCCTGTGAGCCCATCTTGACTTCCACAAGAGAACTGTGGGCCTGTCAAGTTTCCAAATTCTCTCAACTATTCCAGGATTCTGCATGATACCCAGTGCAATCCTGGGTATCACTAAGTGCTCCATAAACACTGTGGACTGAACAGTCCCCAAGGGGTGCCAACACCGCAGCCTAGCAGTTCATTAGTCCATTAAAAAGCTTCCCAGAGCCTGGCCACGCGGGGCCATCTCCGGGGCTCCTGCACCCCCTGCTGTCCAGGAGGGGATCTGCACTCATGACAAAGTGGGTCACAAGGGTGGTCCTGACCCTGGGAGGCTGGGGATGACAGTCCAGCCTCACGGTGGCCCCAAGCATGAACTGGGGGTTCTGATGAGGTCGGTGAGCACAGCCAGGAACAGCCACTATGCCCTTCCTAGGTGTCCGGGCACACCCTAGTTCCTAGAGTACTGCGGACAGGACCGCACCCTGCCCCCACCCCCGGAGAGGGGGCGAGCGGGGGCGGGCGGGATGGGGGTCGTTGTTGGTGGGCCCTCAGAGCTTCTCGTCCAGCTCCAGCTCCGGCTCCAGCTCCAGGCCCTGGTTCTTCCGGGCGCCCCGGCGGACCGGGGCTGGGCTGCCCGGGCCCGGCTGGCTCAAGTAGCTCTGGATGACCGAGGCGCAGTCCAGCCGCTCCATGAGGGTCATGAGGTAGTGCAGCTCCTGCAGGCTGCCGTTCTGCTCCTCAAACAGCTCCAGGATGGCCGCGGCGGGGCTGCGTTGGCAAGACAGGAACCTGGCCGCAGGTGTGGGAGGAAGGGAGGAGAGTCAGGGATCCTGCGGTGAGATCCGCACCCTCCCCCAGCTCTGGTCCTCTTCCTGCTCTTGATGCCTTCCAGGAGACTCAAGGTGATGGGAGGGAGGGCGCAGGGCTTTGAAACCTGAGATTGCCCTGGCTCAAAGGTCACTCCTCTCCAAACTTCAGTTTTCTCTTCTTCCACTGTGGGCTTGGATGAAAGGACCTCTGAGGTGGCTTCCACCTCCGATCTCCTGTAATTGTCCTCTCTACCTCTAACCCCGACTCCCACCCCCCACCCGGCAAACACACTCTCCTCTCCTCCTTCTTTCCTCCCAGGCCACAGCATCCCGCCTACCACTGGGGAAACAGTTGCTCTAAACAATGGTTTTTACCTAGACCCTCCCCTGCTCAAAAACCTATCAGAGTCTCTTTTGCCTACTAACCAAGCCAACGCCGTTGATTTTCCCGTTCATCCACCATTTGGCCTCACCCTGTTTTTTTCTGACCTTTCCTTCCTGCTCCCATCCTGAACCTTCCTTCTTCAGGCTAACCATTTACCACTTTGCACACAGCCCACCCACAACCTCTTGTTGCTCCCCCCAAATAGAATGGCCAACCTCCCTTCCCACCTCCCAGGGAAAGGAGGCAGTTCTGCACTCACAACGTCCTTTAGCTATTTTGTGCCTCTATCTGTTTTCAACTTGCCCTGTAATATAGGATACGTGCAGTAAGACACAAGTAACACTTGCCTTTATTTTGTTAAGCTCTTTGTATCCCTTATTAGAGCATGAGCTCCTGGGGGCTAGGGCCATTCATCTTGTGTCCCAAAGCTTAGCATAGTTTTCCAGGACATAGCAGGTACTTGCTAAATGTTTAATAAATGGGTGATTTTAAAATCCACCCTATTTTCAGCTGGGGCCAGCTCTAGTCCCATTTCCTGGGTGAAATCTTCCCTGAGCACTGTGCTCGCAGTCTGGCTCCTGGGGCTTAGCTCAAAAGTGTTCTACTGATTTCTCGTGACAGAGACCATGGCTGCATCGCCCCCATTATTGCCAGCATTTATTAACATGTGTCAGGCACTCAGCTACATGCCTTACACACATTATCTTATAGTCTGCCAGTCTATACCTCAGGGCACAGCATGTTAAGCACTCATATGTAACTTACATGTTAATCGATTCATGTTTAAGCTTTTATTGAGCACCTACTAGGGGCCAAGCATCATTCTAGGTACTGAGAATAGAGTGGCAAAGAGAAAGAGCAGAACTTTTATGGGCAGTAGGGTTGGAGCAGCCATTCTCTGCCTTTTAAGTTGCTCCTTATCTGGCGTCCTAGGAACCCCACTCCTCTCCCATCCATAGAACTCTCCCTTCTTACCGGATCTTCATGCCACAGAGCCCCAGGTGGGTGGCCAGTCTCCGCCAGTCATTGCCTGTGATGCTGTTTGGCTCTAACAACATCTGCAGCTGCTCAAAGAGCTTGGGAGGCAACCTGAGGCCCGCGGAAAGGGTGTTCTCAGAAAGGAGGATCAAAGCCACCCAGTCTGGTTTCACACACTCCGAAATGCCATAGGCACTGGGGAGGGAACCCCAGACACCCTGCGGGCAGCAGCCCAAGCCACCCCCACCTCACCTATTGCACGGGGGTGGCTGGGAGGCAGGGGCGGGTGGCACTACCCAGGGTTCCTCCTCTGACGCCTGGAATCTGAGGATTTCCATGTACTTGGTCTCCAAGCCCTGCGCCAGCAGAGGGGCCAGAGACACACTTAGGGATCAGAACACATCTCCTAAACGAGAAGCTGGGGAACCTACCTCCATGTCTCATGTCATCCCTCAGCCTGTCACTCAGAGCCACTTTACCAGCAGAGGCAGCCCCCATGCCGGACCCCCATCCTCTGCTTATCTGACCCCGGAACCTTCGGCCTTAAGTTCGTGTACTGAGTTTTTTGGGACCTGGGACATGTAGACCAAATAGAGGGCATCCTAACGCACCAGAAGTCCTGGGCGGGGTTCTGGGACACTGAACTCAGGCATACCAGTCCCCATACCTCTACCCTCCTTTCCTTGACTCCTGCTCCCCAACTGACACCCCTGAGGGCTATGCCCCATCTCCACTAGGATGCCACCATGGTTCCCCAAAGATTCTCAACCCTGATTTCTTCATATCTTCCCTTGGGAGAGTGGGATATCTGACTCCCATCAGACCTACTGAAGACCCCTTTCTGGCCACTCTCCACACTAAAGAGACACATCATCTCTCAGATGCAGACAATCAGCTCAGAAAGAAACCGCTTCTCCTTGATGCCCAAGATCCCCTGGGTTGAGAAAGGTTTGGTTCTTTTACCCTCCTACTGGATTCATCCGTGAACAGACAAGAGTCAAGGATGGGGAGTACTTGGAGGCCAGGTACCATCTTCACCTGCTCAATTATATGGTTAGGGCCATACTTACTGGGTACCAGACCCGTCTCGCACTTTGCCCAGCACTCCCCCGCAGGCCCTGACCTTCCTTCGCCCTCAGCTCCAACTCACATCTTGGAAGGTGTGCATGGTGACGATGATCTCATTGGTTAGTGCTGAGCAGTCCTCGTTCTCATTGGCTACGAAAAGGAGAGGCTATGGCAGGTGACAAAGGAAGAGGCCTAGCATAAGAGAGCAGGAGACCTGAAAGGGACTCTACAGCGAGGCTTTGGCAGTCTGAAGAAGCTGGGCAGGACATTCCATCTTTCTTCTCTGCAAAGACCTGTTGTGGTTCCTCTCCTTGAACAGGTCTGTGTGCGTGACCGAATGCGGAGCTGAAGAGCTCTAGGGTGACCAGGTAGGGAGAGGAGGGAAGAGGTAAGAAAGTAGACTCGGGTGCCTAGACTACCTGCTTTTCTCCGGAAGCAGAAGGAGCGGAAAGGGCACTTTCCATGCCAGATATGGAGATGGGGAACCAGCTGGCAACTGCTGTCATCCACATTCTCCCAACCTGGCGAGGGGACAGAGGGCAGAGGGTCTCAGAGAGCAGGGCCCTCCACAGAGTTTAAGGAAGGCTGCTCTGTGGCAGGTTCTGTGCAGGGTGCTGTGCTGAGGGATGAGGAGGGGGCAAAGTCAAGAGGGGGGTCTCCAGTGAATGGGAGTACCCAGAGCCTGGGCGGGAGACCCTGTGAGCGGTCTTCTTTCTACACCCACACACTCCCTACACAGACACGGCACACAGACCTCCCCTCCCTTGCACCATCCCCTCCAACTGCCCCCTCACTCACTACCCCCAGAAGCAACCATGCATAGGTGCCCATACAGATGCTCTAGGTCCCATGGGCAATTACCATAGTCCATGTCACACAGGAAAGGGCCCAAGCAGGGAAGGCTGGGACTCCTTCCCCACATAAGCTCCATCCAGGTGAAACAATAAAAGCATCCCCCTCCGTCTTGAGGGTGCCACGCCTCTCCTCTCCTCCTCCCACTCTGCATCACCTGTCCTCTCACAGAGGAAGCAGGGCTGCGTGAGGCACAGAGACATGGAGGAAGTGGGCAGAGCCCGCGGCACCTGGAGGCAGCAGCAGAAGCCCCAGGGCTCCCCTTGCAGTCTGCCCAGGAGTCTCTGAAAGGACCATGAGGATCCCAGATCTCCACCCCAGTGGGAGGCCCAGACCCCTCCCTTTAGTGTGGCTCCTTATTGCCCTGTCTGTCCCCCGGCCTCCCTCACCCTCAGAGATGTACTTGAGCTTTAGATACTGGTCTCCTCGGGCCCCCGTGAAGTCAAAGAGCTGGCACGGCCCACGCAGGCGCCCGCCATGGGGCTGCTCATTGGTCAGGGCCCACTGCAGGGCACAGGGCGTGTTGTTGAGGAAGTAGACACGCAGCTGCAGGTGGGTCTGCCCTGGTGCCAGTGGTGAGCAGAACACCGCCAGCTGCAGCCACTTTCGAGCTTCATGGCTCGCCGGTGCCTCCAGCACACAGGTGTAGAGGCTGCAGAGTAGGTGGGAGACAGGGACAGAGACCAGCACATCAGCCACCCAGCTCCCTTTGTACCAGAGGCCTCTGTGTGGGCCTTCAAGGAACTGGGGAGAGTAGGCCAGGGCATGTATTGGGAGGAAGTGGAAGTGGGGAGTTGGTAGGGAGACAAAAAGTGAGTCACATTCAGTGACCATCACAGAGTGTGGAGAAGAGTCAGCAAACATCCTCCAGTATAGGACAGTGGGGAGGTGGGCTCAGGGCCACCATGCTTTAGAAGGGTCCCACAGGTGGCTAGTCCTGCTCTGGTTAATGGGTGGCAAGGAAATGAGAGGAAGAAGGGCCTAAGATCCTGGAAAGACAGAGCTAAAGACAGACCAGAGATGGGATGGCTTCTCAGAGCACTGGAGGAGACAAACTGCCCTGGACAGTTGGGGGATAATCCTGAACAGGGGCACAGGGCACAGACGGACAATCTTAGAGAGACAAAGGTGGGGATAGGACAGGGCCCTTCCAGAAAGAGGGCTGGGTATAAGTCAGACCCTTCTAGACAGGCAGAGACCATGGCAGGTGTGCAGCTCTGGACAGCGTTGGAGAGACACAAGCTGTCAGAAGCTCTAGGACAGAGGGACCAAGAAGGGACACAACGGGATAAGGGATTTGCAGGCTGTCTGGGACAGATAAAGGAGCAGATCCATACAGAGAAGTAAGGATGGGGCAGACAGGGAAAAAAAGGGGGCAGAAAGGACAGGCCGATAGGCTCGTGCCTACCTGAAGTGGGAGAGGCTGATGCGACACTCGTCCAGGGAGGTGTGGATCCCCGACTGCCCCAGGGGCTTCCAGGCCTTAGCATCAAGCAGGTTTGTGTTGCTGCAGTAGGTGCGGGCATGGCTGGGCTGCTGCGCACAGTGCTTGAAGGTGAGGGTGCAGGGCTTCAGGAAGGAGGCCCCATGGGGGCCACATGCCACCACGGGGCTCACCAGCGCCTGGGCTCGGGACAATGATGGGGCATCCGACAGGTCCCACACAAGGATCAGTGACACCCGCTCCTGTCGGCCCACAGCCACAGCACCTGGGGGACAGAGAGCTGAGATGGGCTGGACAAGCAGCCACACCCCAGTCCCAGGGGAGACCAGGCCAGAGTGGGAGGGGAGGAGGGGCCAGAGCCCAGGGGAGAGGGTGCCTGCACAGGAAGGCAGTACAGATGGAGATCAAGAGGACAGCGAGCTGACAAGTCACCCGCCTTTCTTACAGGGCTGCCACTAGCCCATACAGGACCTGTGTGAATTTACAAAAATGCTCTTCCTCCACTTTATTTTCCTTTATTGGAGGATTGTCATACTGTTCATTAGAACAAAGCATTTTACTTCCACCTGCCAGGAAGTTGTCACAAAAACATATAACATATCCATCTTTGGAGTCAATAGTCATACTAAAAATATAAATAATTTTCAAAATTAGGAAGATGTCTGTGAATGATGCACCCTTCAATGTACGATACTCAATCTGAACAACTCCACATTGAGAAGCGAGCTGGGGCACCGTTACCTGGCGGGATGAGCAGAGAGATGCCTGTGTCCTTGAGTATCAGGCAGCCACCGCGGTGATCCACCTCTCGAGACGAAAATACTAACAGCTTGTGCATCAGCTGACGGATGACGGTGTGGCCCTTGGTGGGCATGTGCAGTTCCTGGTAGAAAGCAGCCATCTCTGACAGGGTGGCAGGTGGGCATGGCCTCGAGGACTCATTTTCTGGTGGGGGCAGCGGGTCAGACACTGGCTCCTCTTGGCTATCCAGCTTCCAGAATGCCCGCAGCATCCAGCAATGACAGTGCCGTCGAAGGCACTGGACCAGAAGGAGGACACTTGCCACCAGAACCCCCACCAGCAGTAGGAACTGGGCAGGTTGGAAGGAATTCTGATGGAAGCACATCTGCCTGGTCACTGGATTTAGCCAGCCCCCCGGCACCCCTGTAACAGCCAAGGCCAAGGGCAAGAGGGGGAATGAGGTCAGTGCCAGGCTAAGCCTTTTCAATGTCGTAGAGGCCAAGGCTTGGCTTCCAAATGACTGCAATGAGAGAGTGAATCGTCTTTATTCCAGGGCACCCCAAACACCCCAGTCAGATGAATTCCTTCAACAGAACTTCACTCAAGAACCTACCATAGCTCCTTGTGTCCTAAACATCAAATTAAACTCCCGTGAGGCAGAAAGAGCTTGGGTTTAGATCATGTGAGTTCAAATGTCCCTGTGGTCACTGGCTGAGTGTGCTTCTCATATTCCTTAATGTACCTCAGCTCCCTCATCTGTCAAAATATCTACCTTGATCTACGTGTGCCTATATAGAAAAAAATCTCTAAGTGGAAAAGCCGTTCACAGGGAGCTAGATATCCTCTGATATCATCATTAATGTAAATAACAAAACTATATACATGTATAGATACATACTTATAAGCGTATATACAGAGGTGGGTAAAAGTAGGTTTACAGAATACAAATAAATCATACAATGATTAATAAATAAATAATACAAGAATAATCTGTTTTGCATACTCCCCCTGTAAACCTACTTTTGCCTGTGCCAGACACAAATTACAGAGAGGGTCTGGGGTAGTGCTGTCCAATGAAAATACATTGTGAGCCACATATGTAAGTTTAAACTTTCTAGAAGCCATATTAAAAAGGTTAAAAAAGGAGAAATTCATTTTAATATTATATTTTACTCAATATATTCAAAATAGTATTATCGTGGCAGATAACCAGCATAAAATTATTAAGGAGATATTTTTCACAGTAAGTTTTTGAACTCCCCGTGTATGTCACGCAGCACATCACAGTTGGGACTTGCTCTGTTTCAAGTGCTCAGTAGCCACATGTGCTAGTGATTCCTGTCTTGGACGTGCAGGTCTGAGAGGATACACCCCAACCTACTCCCAGTGATCATTACTGAAAGATGAGAAATTGAGGGTGGAAGATGTAAACCAACTTTTTAAAACTTCTTTTATCTTTATCTTTTGAATTTTTAACCCTGTTACCTTTGCGATTCTCTTTTAAAAGCTATTACGAGTGGGAAAATTTTACCTTTCAGAGTGATTCCAAGGTTGGTGTGAGAAAACATGAAAAGCATTCACAGGCGATAAAGCCCTAGCCAAACATGCTTGTGTATTTATGTACCTCCTTCTGCCAGAAAGGTCAGAAGGGAGCCCACAGGGAGGGATATGTGAAAATACAGGAGTAACAAAAGTTAACCGTGAAAGCAAAAAGAGGAGAACAAAGGTGGGGGTCTCCAGTGAGGCGGAATGAGGCAGGGCTAAAACATAAACTGACCGCCGGCAGGGGCCTTAGACTGGGACCTGGGCCTTCCAGCAGCCTCCTGCACGCATGTCAGCTCTTCCTGAGGCCCTCCAGAAGCTACTGCCTCTCCCTCCTTCTTTCCCTCCCCACCCCCACCCCCTTGATCTCCAATACTCTCCGCTCCAGCCAGACTGAGTTCCTCACGTCTCATTAACGCTCGCCTCTAGCTTTTGCTCATTCTACTCTCCTTCACCCCTCACCTGTGCCCCCCACCTGCCTTTTCTCCTCACCTGGACCCCTCCTGCTCAATAAAGCCCCACGCCACCCCTGGCTCACCAGCCCTAAACAGCCTTGTGCCTCCCAGATCTCTCTCTCCGCTGCCATCCCGTCATACTCAGTAACTCTTGATGAAACGTGGTCACATGTGGCTCCCCCTCCTCAAATGAACATTTTGTGAGGATCAGCTGCGTGCTGGGCCCTGCGAGAAATTTAGTCTTGCCAAAGATGGCATCTGATTCGGCTCTCAAGGAGCTTCTGGGGGAATGGAACTCACTCACTCCATGGTTGATTCATAAGGGCCTGGCCTCCATTGCTCCCCACTCCCTTCGCTCAAACCACCCCAGGGAGCTGGGGCCTTGCCCCTGGCTCCCGCTCTTTCACCACCCACCTGCTTCCTTCCTTCCTTAGGACCCACAGAGCCTAAGCCCCCTTCCTAGCTCCTCCCAGACAGGGACAGAAGCTCCTCTGTATCCCGAGGATTGAGGACTGGGGCGGGATCTGTCTTCCTGTGTCCTCACTGAAAGTGAAGACAGGAAGGGAAGGTCGGGCATTGTTCCCTTTGTCTTAGGACTCAGCTGTGCAGACGGAGCTGCCATCCTTTTTCAGGCACACAAGTGGAGTGGATGAGTTGGCAATGCCCCACACCTGGTGGGAACGGGGCTGAAAGAGACAAGAAGCCTCCCTTTATGCCTGTCCATGCCTTTGGGTTCTTCCACATTAAAGATAATTGGAATTATAACTGTAATAATAAGAGCTCGCATTTACAGGGCTTTACTCTGCACCACAGTCTTGAAGCACTCTACGTGGCCTCTCTCACTGGATCCTCACTGCAGCCTTACGAGCTAGGTGTTATTTTTATTTCCACCCCACAGACAAGGAAGCCAACTTTTCTCCCCACGGTGAGGATGGATGGGAGATTATTAAGCCACACTGAAGACAGACGGGAGAATGAGGAGGGATGACAAGGACATCTACAAACACTCCCTTTCTCTCCCTGCCCTTTATTTTTCCCCAGGTCTCTTCTTTTCCACTCTTCGTAGAAATGAAGTTGGAAGAGAAAGAAACAAAAATAAAGTACAAATACATAGAAGAAACCAAAGACACATCCTTGGTTCCACAGTGAGCGACAGCCCCTACCCCTGCCCACCCAGGCACCAGCGGCAGGGATGGGCCAGCCCCTGTGAAAGAAAGGCGTGGCTCTGCTCTGGTTTTATAGAAACCATCTTCCTTGGGCTCCAAAGACCAGAGTCCAAATCCCTTCCACCTCATTACGTGGCACAGCAGAGTCACCCTGCCTGGCCTCCCAACCTGGAGCAGTTGGTCTGTACTGCTCTTTCCAAAGTCCCATTGGGCTTCTCACATGGATTCATCCCATTCACAACCTGGCCTGGAACAGGCCGATTCCTCCCCCAGCTCAGCCCCCCATTCTCCCAGGCTGACAGTTGTTCTCTCCAGGCTGACGCGACCCTCACTCCATCATCCCCCGTTGCCCCTGGAGGGTCCTGAGTTGATAGCATGACCACCAGCTCAAAGCAGACTGGAGTTTCCCCAACCCACACCTGACTCCTTATTACCCATGCCTCCAGTGTGTCACACCACAGTTCCCAAGATGAGGGTCCTTTGGAATGTTGCCACTGCCCGTCCCTAGGGAGTCACCTCCTCTTGCACAAAGAGTCAGGCTCCTGCTGCAAAGCTCTGCTCATCTCCTTTAAGGAAACTCTCAACCCATCCCCCACATTACTGGTTCTTACTGTGCCTGCTCAACTCTGATAGATCTTCAGTTACTGAAGGATATAAAAAGTACCAAGATGGATGAGTCCAAACCTAAGTTGTGGGCAGCAGTCATCAGCATGGCACACATGTCCACAGTGCATAGAATTATACCCCTGGTCCTCACATGCCCTGGGCAGCAGCCATCACCCAAGCCCCTCTTCCTCTCCTCCAGCACAGGGTCTCCACTCTCTAGCACGCTTGGCTGAGCTGGCCTGGCTCCTCCTGTAAGCCCCAGATGGCCCCACCACAAGGCCCGCCCCAACCCCAGCTGCTCCAGGGACATGCTCACCTTACTATGCAGGTGCTCCCGGAGGCTGCCGGCTTATTTGGGAACTGGAGTTTCTTCTCTGAGAAAAAGAGTGGTCAGCCAGACCCTGTCACCAGGCCAGGAGGCCAGCGCAGGTGGGCGGGGAATCAGACAGGAGTGGCCCAGTGCTTCCCGGCAGCGTCCTCCTCCCAGCCGCCCATATTGGAGTGGGGGCACCTGTCCCTGTCTGTTGGCAAAGTCCAGCCAAGGTGGGGGGTGCAGCCAAGGATCCCAGAAGTCAGTGAACTTGCTGGTGTAGGTCTGGAAGGGCAAGGACAGAGAAGAGACAACCTGGGTACAGGTACAGGAGAACACAAGAGACAACCTGGGTACGGGTACAGGAGAACGCCCTCCCTACAACGCCCTCTGCTGGTGAGAGACTCTCCCCCACCAGAGGTTATTGAAATGGCAGACGGTAAGAGGGAATGTTTCCAGAGCTTCTCAAACGATAAGGTGCATGGGAACCACCTGAGCATCTTGTTAAAATGTGGGTTCTGGCCCCATAGGTCGGGGGGTGGGGCCTGAGCTTCCGCATCTCCAGATGCTGCCAGTGGGTCCAGGCCGGGGAGCTTAGTATCCAGTTCCACCCCATTCCGGCACAGAGATGACAGAGAGGCACTGAGAGGGCATATCTGCTCCCCACCCAGTGACCCTTCCTTAGAACCTCCAGCTGGGAAAGGTGGTGCCACTGGAATGAGAGCTCCCGATAGAAAAGGATTATTTTTTCACTGTTTGCTGCTGTAGCCTCAGTTCCTTGGAACAGCCTGGTCCAGAGTAGGTGTTTCACAAAGACTTGTTGAATGCATGCGCGGACCAGCTAACAGAAAAGATGCATTTTGGATTCAGACTGTCAACACTGAACCCAGGTGGACCCACCTGTCAGCTAGGTACTCTTAGGTGAGTAACTCAACCTGTCTGAGCCTCACTTCCCTTGTCTGTCGAGTGCAGATAATATCTAACTTGTGAGGGATAATCACTGTCATTATTCAGCTAATAAATATAAAGCACTCGCCACAGAATTGGCACACGGTAAGTGGTTATCTCTACAGTCTGGCCTCCTGCAGCTGAAAAACAATGGTGAACTCCCCTCCCCACCCCCAGTTATTATCTCCCCTAAAAAATAAGGAACTAAGGAACTGCCGTTGCTTTCATCTCGGTTAATGATTCTCCAGCCTCTGTGCCTGCCTGCAACCCCTCCCCCGCTGCCTTCCCCAGAGTGGACGCAAGAGGGTGGGATACACGTCCCCCAGGGTCCGCAAAGTGGAGAGGTGGGCAAAAGAGCGGCGGAGAGCAGCCAGCCTGGAAGGGGGCCTCATACCTAAAGTATAAGCAAGGAAGAGTACTCAGAACTTTGAAGGGAACAAAGAGGGGAGATACTAGTCTTTTCCTGGAAAAGGCTCTGTCTGAGTCAGACAGAAGGCCGTGTTTTCCTCTGAGTCATAAAGTTCTAGGGGTTTGTAAAAGATTGTAAGCTTGAGTTCCGAGCCCGAAGAGGCCATGCTGACTAGCAGGCTATAGCCAGGGGCCGTGTCCATGCATTATGAACTCATTTTTAAAGCTGGTGCTTGGGGTCAGTCCCAGTTACAGGGAAGTTCTAAAGAAACCTGAGGGTCCCTCACCACCCCTGTAGACACAAAGCTGACTCATGGGATGCAGAGGCCAAAGAAATAAATAGCTTGCAACCTGGGGCTGAGCTGTCTCAGGACATCTGGGCCTCACAATGCGAAAGCCTCAAGCATCCAACAAGGGGCTCCTCCGGGGTCACGACCAGCAGGCGAGGGACCCTGGGCTGAGAGAGCCCGTCAGGGCCAGGCAGGCAATAACCTGGGCTCTTGAGCCAATATCACCACCCTTGTCATTGGAGAAGGGCGAGCCAGCTGGGAGCCCCACTCCACCCTTGTCCCCTCCCGCAGCCTCCTCTGCCTTTCACACATCATATATCATCAGGTGCCCAGTCTGGGAGGTGTGCTGCCTGAGGTAAGGAGAACACAGGCCTAGGGATAAGGAGGCACTGGGAATGGTGGAGAACAGGAGAAAAGAGCATGGGAGTGGGAGGGTGAGGGGGGCCTCCAACACCGGATAGAATAATAGGAAACACAGAGACAGAGAGACAGGAAGGCAGAATATGAACAAATAGACGGTGAAGAACAGAAAAAAGATAAATAGGAGGATGCACGGGCAGGCAGCCTGCTCAGCCCTGTCCCCGGAACTTCCAAGACATGGTCAGGGGCCCTTGACAGGCGAGCATGCAGTAGGCAGTCCGTCACTTCAGAACACAGAGGATAACCACCTTTTTTTCCCTTTCCAATCCTGTCAATCACGAGGAGGAGACTGACATATCATATGCAAATGAGAAGAATGATATGGGGTGGGGGGCCTTGGTTGGAGGAGGGTCTGTGCAACGACCCACATGGGAATGTCATTCATAGCAACATGCAAATGAGCATGCAGTTTCTTAATCAGAGATCAGACATTTGTTTCCTTGAAACAGGCCATGAGAAATCCGGGCATGTGTGTTTGTGGCATGTAACCTCTGGAAGTGGATAGGCGTAGGAACAACTTCCCACAGTCCCTGAGGGGTAGATGAGACCTAAGGCTTCAGAGAAAAGAACCCACAGTGTCACTCAGCTGACTCTGAATTCAGGCAGGAGCTCAGGCTGGTTGGGCCCCTGGGTTTGCCAGTCTGGTGTAGTAAGATAAGCCCTGGGCAGATGGGCTGGCCCACTGATGATGAGAAAGACCTTCAGGGATCTCAGGCTCCCGCCTTTCGAACACGGTCCTTCCAGGTCGGTGATGTCAGCTTGTTGAGCTCAGCCTTAGACACTGTCCCTGTCGAGGGCCTAGAGAAGTGCCACCTTCTGTGGGTGGTACAAAAGATGGTCACATGTGGGCCTGAGCTCCAGGATTCGTATATCCGTTGGGGGAGAGGAATGTTTACCTCGGAAGCAGTTATCAATAACAGATAGTATCCTGAGTGTCAAATGAAAGGTCATGGAAACCAGAAAAGGGGCAAAGAGTGGGACAGGAGGTGGTCCAAGCAGGGAGATAGCCTCCACGCCCAGACCTCCTTTGGCGGGGAGGGGGTGCTCAGACCGGGGAATAGCGTCAGAGAGGAGGAGACAGATGAGGAGACACGAGGAAAGGACTAAGGGAAGGGCTCACCAGGAGCATGTTCTCTGCCCTCCCCCCCAGATTTTGCCTTCTTGAGGAGAATGTGGCCTCAAGGGATCATCTTTGTGGCCCTGCCCCAGCTGGGTCCCATCCTGGTCGGGCTCCTTGCCCCGCATATGTTGTCTGGTTGGTGTGACAGCCTGAGGGAGCTGCCCTGGTGCCCACCCTACAAAGCCTTGTTGCTTGTGTGGACAACCATCTACTCTGTCGTGGGGTGAGCACTCGTTTCCCATGCCACGGCCTGGGCACTCACTGGAGTAGGAACAAGTCCCCCTGTACCGGAACTACTGCTGCATACTGACCTCCCAAGGGACTGCACCCCATCTTGCCTCATATGGTGCGTTCCTTCTGTGTCTGCCGAGGCTTCCAGCCAGTCCTCTCCAAGTTTCCCCACCTCTCCCCTGTCTCGCCATGCCCAGCTGCTCCCACCATCTCCTCTTAGCCCTCAAATGATGTCAGTCACATCTGCCCTCATTGCGGCCCACAAGAGTTCTCTCTTTGTAACCTAGGAGTGATGCCAGTGGGCTTCCTCCATTTGCCATGGAACATCCTCCTTCTGAGCGTTTCTGCCACCTTCTCTCCACAGCTATGCCTCCTACCTGGTGTGGAAGGAACTGGGAGGGGGCTTCGGGCGGCCCCTGGCCCTTCCTCTCGGCCTCTATGCTGTGCAGCTCACTATCAGCTGGACCGCCCTGATTCTCTTTTTCGCAGCCCACACCCCTGGTCTGGTAAGGTGCAGTGCTCAGCAGTGGAGGTAATGTCGGAGACCACCAGGCCCCAGAAGCAGATAGCACAGCAGCTCGATCAGGGCAGGCAGGTGTCAAGTGCGCAGACTTCTGAGCTCCAGTGAAGCGCAGAGTCCCAGGAACTTGGCTCAGGGGGTCCAGGGTGCTGCAGAAAGGTCGGGGGGCCAGTTCGCAGCCAGCCTGCCTGACTGCCCTGCCCCCTGCCCAGGCCCTGCTGCACCTGCTGCTGCTCTATGGGTTGGTAGTGAGCATGGCACTGATCTGGCACCCCATCAACAAGCTGGCTGCCCTGCTCCTGCTGCCCTACCTGGCCTGGCTCACCATCGCCGCTTCCATCGCCTACCACCTGTGGAGGGACAGCCTTTGTCCAGAGCGGCATCCTCAGCCCATGGGGGAGAAGAGCGACTGAAGCGCCAGGGCACAGGAAAAGGAGGAGGAAGGCCAGGGAGGGATGGAAGAGACCGCACGCAGGCCGTGAGGCTCTCGGGGGAGGAAGAGGTGGTCAGGGATTGATGACTCATGAAGGTGACTCTCCCCAGTGTGACCACTGTCCTGGGTTCCCTGGTGTCACTCTTCATGGGAATTTAGAGAAATGGGAAAGAGGAAGAAAAATTATTTTATACTTAATGTAAGTTAATAAACCCTGTATTAATAAATATTTATTTAGTAATATTGATTACTAAAATCCTGAGACTAAGTTTGAGGATGTGATATGAAGGGCATGTTTGAGCTTGAGTGTATAATGTCCAGGGCCGCAGAGTGGGAATGGAAGTGTGTGCATGTGTGCAAGTGCGTACCTGGGGATGCATGTGTGAACACGTGTATGAGGAGGGTCACACACCATCTCCACTCCACTCACTCTCAAATCTGGCCCTAATTAATATGATATTAATTATATTAATGACCATATTTAATATAGATATGGTTATGATATATTATACATTATATATGTCATACTTAGGCTTTATGTAATTATTATAAGTAATATTATAGATCATTTTTTGTTTTCATATACTCATACTATTAGTTTTTTTAATTAATAACAATTATAATGAGAAAAAGTGTTGTGAAAAAGGGAGGCGTAAGGCTCGGTGCTGACGAGTGAATTCAATGGGACCTTCTTGTCCAGCCTTCTCTCTTGCTTCTCTCTTTGTAAATCTTCTCCCTGGCATTTTTATTTCAGTCTTCCCCGCCTCTTGTTTTCATCTCCTCTTGTTTCAAAGCCCTAATGGTAGCAAGCGGTGACTGCCCCTGTGGCTACCAGCCCAAATCCTAAACAAGATCTGCTGGAAGGCCCAGATGCCTTGCCCTGGGAGCTTTGAAAAATACGGACCAGGCCCCGGCCAGGTGGCTCAGTTGGTTGGAGCGTCATCCTGTGCACCAACAGGCTGGGAGTTTGGGTCCCGGCTGGGCACATGCAAGAGGCAACTGATGACGTCTGTCTGTCTGTCTGCCTGTCTCTCTCTCACTCTCACTCTCTGTCTCTGAAATCAATAAATACATCCTCGGGTAAGGATTAAGGCATATATAAAAAAATGATAAATAAAATAAAATAAAATAAAAATTGACCGGGCTCTCCAGGGATGGGTCTAGGTACCAGTGTTTATAAAACTTCCCAGGGGAGTAAGTACAGGCCCCCTGAGAACCACTGCTGAGTGTGAATCAGAGCCTTTTGGGGACTTATTAAAAATACACATTCCTCAGACCCCACCCAAGATCTAGGAATCAGGACTTTGGGATGGGCTCCAGGCACTTTTAGGTTTAACAAGCTCCCAGCATTTTGGTCAGCTGCTCACTAAAATTTGAGAGCTCCAGGCATGGAGGGTCTCTTGGGGCCCTTTTGGTTTTGACAACCTGTGTTTCTGTAACCTGAGTTCCGGGGTTGGACCCAACTATGTCTTCTCAGGTGGGGGCCAAGGAGTCCGCAGGAGAAGTCAGGACACCGTCATCTGGAGACTCTGGCTCTTTCTGGAGCTCACCAAGGAAGAAGGGCAAGAAAGAGTCTGCACCCACCCCACCTCCACACTTAGGGCATGCTCTGCCCAGCGGGCGGGATGGTCACCGGCACCCCTGAGGGCACACACAGGCAGTGTCCCACCCACCTTCGAATCTTCAGCCCCAGTGTAGCACAGGGCACAGAGCAGGTGTTCATACATGTTTGCTGATTGATTTATTGATTGGCTGGTTGGTTGGTTGATTAATTGATTAAATGAAGATCTTGTCCCAATAAAAGAAATGCTGACCTGCACCCCACTCTGGACCAATTAAAAATGCCTCTCTTTGGGGAAGGGAAGGGCATCAACAGTTTTTGAAACTTCTCAGGTGGTCCTGATGTGCAGCCAGATTGAGAACAGCTGCCACAGGATGTCGCTTCTCAAAGTGTGGCCCAGTGACCTCCTGGGGCTCTTGTTGAAGACCTGGACTCCAGACCCACAGAATCAGATCGTCTGGGGTAATGAGGCCCAGAGGGTGCAGTGGTTTGCAGTTCTGGCCCTGGAGACAGGAAAACCTGGGCTTGGACACTGACTGTCATTTATTAACTAGTAACCCGATGCAACTTGCTTCACTGTCCGTGCTTTATTCTCCTCATCTGGAAAATGAGGACCTCATAAAATTGTCAGGAAAAATAAATGACATACTGAGTAAAAAGATGTGTGGCACAGAGGAAGTGCTTCACAAATGTGAGCTGTTCTAGGAGGGAACCCAGTAGGCCACCCATTTGTAAAGCACACACGGTTCTGATTCATGGGACACTTGGAAACCCACCCTGCTTCAAGACCCAGCAGCACTTCCAGACTCCTAAGAGCCAATAGAGTGAGGAGCAGCCGCTCAGACCTGTGGGCCAGCCTGGCCGGCGCCACACACACAAAATCACTGGCTCTTTATCTTACACATTCATGAGGACTTTGTCTTCACCTCAGTTAGTTTTAGTTGAATGTATAGCTCCATTTATACATGTAACTGTTTTAAATTTATAAACGTCATCTATAAATATTGACTGAGGGTGGTTTGGGAGCCACACTGCATGGGTTCTTATCCTGGCTCCACTATTGCTGTGTGACCTTAGATAAGTGAACACCCTGGAGGTATTTGTCATTATTATTATCATCGTCATCTCAAATTAGCATTATAAATATGTGCTACCAATTTTATTCATGTTACCAACTAAGTCTAGACGTTAAACTGACCCTCCAAGAAGATGCACATGCCTATCATGTGACTTTGACCTCTGCAGGATGAGCTCACGCCACAGGCGCAGAGTGCTAGGGACCTTTAGTTTTGGGAAGTTGGCCCTAGAAGGAAGCTTGATTTGGGCAGTGTCCCAAGCCCTGGAATAGTATGACTACCTGACATGGCTTGAGCCAAACTAAAGGACTTCCTGACGTTGTGCAGAAACAGCTGGAAAGGGCAGGATCCCAACCCCAAACCTCTCACTCTCTGACCCCAAAGTCATCCTTAAAATCCTCCTCTGCACCAGTGCCCTGGTCCCTGGGTGGGAGGCTTTAATCCCTCAGTCTCCCCGCCTGCCCGGGCCTCTTTCTCTACCCCACCTCCCAGCCCTGACCCTGGGCTGGAGCACACACTGTCCTCAGCCCCTCCTCTCTTGTTACCTTGAGTTGTGCCTAAATAGAGTCAGAGCTGCCTCCTGTCTTTGCCAAATGTGTCCCAGGGCTCCACCATCCAAATCATGTGTGTGTGATTCTCTGTCCTTGGGCAGTGTTTTCCATTTGCCTCTGAGTGGGCACACGTGTCTGAAGATGATTCACTGGGTGGGTAGGGGAGAGACAGCTCTTCTCCCACCATGCAGCTGTCCCACCCAATGTCTGAAGAGGTGGGGAGCCGCACCTGGTCAGATAGCAGCCCTAGAGGCGGTATGTCTCATTCTACTGTATTCTAGTTTCTCCTTGCCTCCCCTGAACCCTTCATTCTTTATCCCTTTGCTAATGTCTACAGGATAGAGATGCCCAGAAGCAAGGTGAGGAGGACAGACTGGCGGGGGTTATGTCCAGCAGACAAAGGTTGGTGGGGCTGAGAGTGGGGCAGAGGGCAGGAGGTGTTTTCTCTGTGCATCTCTGGCCCCTCCTCCCCACGGGCAGGTAGAGGTGATGCTGTAGTGGAAGGTAAGCCCCGCCTTGTGTTGTCAGTCCCAGCCAGGGTTCCAAAGCCTGTCTTCCTTTGTGCTGGCCGCCATCCATTCTATCACTTAGGGTTCCCCTGCACCCAAGCCCAATTTCAGTCTTCCCCAAGGTCCCCTTTCTTGTAGTTCCAAAAACAAGCACGAGACCCTTTTTGTTTTAAGGGTTTATTGCAGATCCTCCATATTGGCTCACAAGTTACCTATGCAAATAAAGCCAAGCTTTGGAAGGGACCCTCCTGGGTCCAGACGTCCTCTTTCATCTCCAGGTAGAATCCACAGAGGCCCTTGCCTCCTTCCTGGCTCACAAGGTCTCTTCACACACTTAGACCCCTCTCCTAGCGTGCAAGCAAGGAGCAGCCTCTCCGTCACACCAGGGGCTTCTGTTGTGTCTCTTCAGCCTCATTTGTCCCTCTAATGTCTATATCGCCGAGGCCCCCCATCACCCCCTGGAAATATTCTGCCCAGGAGACTACCAGAAAAACACTCTCGTCTCCACCTGCGCCAACTCCAACACATTTCTAAGGGCGGAAATTCTCCTCTCAAAAGTTGATTGTTAAGTTTCTCACTCTCTCCCAGAAGGTTCTTGGGCTCTGCAAACACCCCTTCAGAGAGGAGCACTATTAGTCACCAGAATGTGTATGATTCTTATCAGGTTACTTTATTCAAAGACACCACAAAGGGAGCCGGGCGTTTCTGGGAGTTGCCACTGGAACGGAGAACCAAGGGGACCAGGACTAAAGTCCTAGGTGTCACCATCTGGCTCAGGGCAATCGGTTTTGCATGGCAAGCCAAGTGCTGTGTCCTGCATAGGAGGATAATGAAAATCCTGACGTCCCCTGTGATTCTAGCACTTTCTCCGATCCCAACATCAGACTCTGGGAAACACTTGGCCCCCTCCTCCTACCCAGCCAAAGCTCTGGACACTCCCATGTTTATGTCAACAGAGCCGTTGCTGGAAGTGGCAGGCTCCTGTCCACCAGGAGGTGTCCAGCCCGTTGTTTGTGTACCTCGTCTCAGTAGTGACCAAGGGATTGGCACTCTCGAGCTGGGTTTCTGGGGCAACGTGCTGTTGGGGTCCCAGCTGTTCCTGCACATAAAGCACCCACTCCATCAACGTGCTCTCGAGGTGTCTTATTTCACAGGGTGAGAATTTAAACCTTCCCTTGGTGAGGATACTATTTTCCACCGGCCCCCTCCCGGTCTCTCTACTCCCTCCCCTATGACGGCAACTTGGCGTCCAGCCGAGACCCAAGCAATAGCTATGCCTGGCCCTGCTCCCTCCTCCTTCACCAGCTCCCAGCACCTCCAAATGTTTCCTGAAATGACCATGGGAAATGGGACATGGAGAGGCAGGCTGTGGCTTCTTCTGGGCCTAACCAAGCTCCTTCCAGCCACTGCCACCTGGACAGAGGGGGCTGGGGCCCACACGGACAGATTGGGAGAATTTCCTTTTTGGTTTCCATCCCCACTCACCAGCTGTCTGGTGTCGCTATGCCTATAGCCCCTACACACACCCTCTCCCTCTTATACCAATTGCTTCCAGAGCCCAATCTCCCTGTGAGAACCCCTTCTCCCCAAGTCCCCTTTCTTGCCTCTCCTCCCTCAGAGCTTGGCCTCCCCAAGTCTTGGGAGCAGTAGGGACTGAATGGTGAAGGAGTTAGCCTGACAATGGAAGCACATAGCTCTTACTAGACCTATGTGCTAGAGAGCAATGGCTCTTTGTGGACACATAGCTCTTACGTGACCTTGGGTACGTCACCTAACCTCTCTGGTCTCAATTTCCTCACCAAAAAAAAAAAAAAAATGAGGATAATACTACTATCTACCCCAACACCCTTGTGGAGATGAAATGAGTTAATTTGTGTGACCTGCTTAGACCAGTGTCAGGTCCGCAGTCAGGGTTGTGCTAGTGATGGCTCTCACCGTGACTAAATTCCAGCCAGAATAACACAGTGGCAAAAGCATGGAACTTAGAGGCCAACCTGGGTTCAAATCCCAGCATCCCTTTGTATGTACTGACTCTTTGTATGATCTTAAACTAGATATCTTATTTCCCAGTTTCCTCCTTTGCAGGAGGGTGATATTGATAGGAACTTACTCAGTAGTGCCACCACGGTGGGGAGGGGGAGGGGGGCGGGGTGGGAATGCCTGCCCTAAAAAGAGTCTAGCGGCAGCTGCAGGAGGAGGAGTCTGGCTCCTGGCATCTGATCCCCCAGATTAGCTGCTGCATTCTGGGGCCAGCAAGGGAAACAGGTCTTACTTGGAAAGAAGAGACAAGGACCAGCCAGGAATTCAGGCCCCCAGGAGGCGCCATAAATAGCCAGAGCTGTCAGAGGGCCTCCAGAGACAGGGGGAGGGGCACTGGAAAGGAGCAGCGGAAAAAGGAAGCTGTCAGTCATCAGTCCAGCGGACGGTCTAGGGCACTCACTAGAGTGTCAAAGGAAAAACTATATACAGGTATGGTGGAAGTGAGAGGTCACGTCTTCAGAGAGCACCAGCCTGGGACCACCTCTGCACCACCGCCCAAATCACTCAGTCAGAACATTTTTACTAAACTGCCCAACTCCTTCCCACTGATCCTCAGGAGCCAGCCCTGCTTCCTCATTTCCGCCCCTTGGATGATGCTGGAAGAGAGAGCAATGGCTCAGCCTGTGTCACAGGTGCAAATGCTGAGGCCCAGAGATGCTTAGTGATCTGGCCAAAAATCACACAGTGAGTCAAAGGCTGAGATGGAGATATAAACATGGAATTTCCTTCTTTTCTGCCAATCCAGGGTTACACATGACAGCCAAGGGAAGAAGTCTTTAACACAGGGGAAGAGCAAACTGAAAGGACCCCTCCCTCCCCAGACATTCCTCTCTCGAACTAAGCACATCACTGTAGCTGCAACATTGATAATGGTATACAGATAATTCATCAGAGCTAGCTGGGCGTAACCCTGGAAATAAGAACTTAGGCTCAGAAGACCTGGACTTAACCTCCTTGCGTAATCTTGCACAAATCCCTTCACCTTTCTGAGTTGCAGGTCCCTAACTTGCAAAACAAGGCCCATGATACACACACCAGTGTGACACACGTATGAGGACTAAATGAGATAATGCACGCAGGTTGCCTGATGGTGCTGTAAACGTCATGAAGACTGGGGGCACCTGGACAGGCAGCTCATCTCTGTATTCTTGGTATTTACAACAGTGCCTGGCACAGAGGAGCCTCGATAAATGTGGATCCAGTAAAAGAATGAAGCCAACTTTTGTCTTTAAATGCTGGGTGCCTGTGTGATGATAACAATGTGTGCTTGCTGTTTATCAGCTCTCGCTGCCTTTTCTTTGTGGACACAGGCACTCCTACCACTATCCTATGCTTTATGGCCCCTGGAAAAAAGCCTGAAAAGAAAACCTCTGGATAAGAATGCTTTTAAGTAATAAACCCAATAGGTAGAGTGACCATATAGTTTTCTGTCTACACTGGGCCAAATTCGGAGTGAGAGGGGCACTAGTAGTACTTATGCCTGGACAATAGGTATAAACTATGACCATTTCAGGCAAACAAAAATCTCTGGGCATCTTTGGGCACCATGCTACTCAGAACTCTCTAGAGAAGAGAGCTCCAAATCCTCCACACCACACCCTGACTCCTATTCTCTAGTCAGGCCATGGAAAGGGTCCCCTACCTTCTTACCTCCTCCAACCAATCCCATAGGGAGTTATGTTCAGCCCAGTCCTGCCGTGTTCTTCTGTTCCTCATTTTCAACCTCTAGGTGACCCTGACCCCACCCTTCTGTAGCCCTGAGAGTGCTCTAGAGTGTTTGCGCTGCCCCAAATACGAAAACCTGTGGCCTCTGCTAAGAGCCTTTCATGTGAGCTGCAAAAACCATCCATCCATCTTCCGACTCCATGCCATCTCGGGGATTTCTCTAGGGACCCCATCTCTCATTAGTTTCAATAGGCTTATAACCGGTCCCTCTGCTTCTGCCCTTTCTCACCTTTGGTCTGTTCTCAACAGGCAGCCTGAGAGATCCTAAAAACATAAGTCAGATTATGGGCCTCATCTGTTCAAAGACTGGCTTCCCATCTCACTCAGAGAAAAAGAGCCCATGAGGCCCTACCCTGTTTAGCAATTATTTATCTCTCTGGCCTCATCTCTTAGGACTCTCCAGACACACAGGTGTCCTTGCTTGTTCCCATCTCAGGGCCTTTGCATCTGCTTGAAACACTTTCCCCTTAGATATCCATATTAGTATTTCCTTCGCCTCCTTCAGATCTTTTCTCAATTGTCTCCTATTCAAAGTCTTTCCCCGGCTATCCTACAAAAACGTAACTCCCCACCCTCGTCACTCTCTCCGCCTTTCCTACCCTTTTCCTTAGTACTTAGTTCCACCAAATAGATCATATGTATTATTTATCCTGTTTATTGTCCAACCCCTTCAATCTCTGTGAGACCAGGGATTTTCTTTTTTTTTTTTTTCCTTTGCTATATCCGTGGTACCTGAAACAGCGCTTGGCACACAACAGATGTTCAATAAATATTTGTTAAATGAATTTAAAATAACTGACTAAGAGGAAACACAGCATTGTAGTTGAATGTTTGGCCTCTGGAGTAAAAAGCCTGAGTTTTCATAAAATACATAGGAGAAAATATAGGTACTAAACTTATGGACCTTGGTCTGACAGAGGGTTTCATGAATCTGATCTCAAAGGCAAGGGAAGTAAAAGCAAAAATAAATGAATGAGACTATATCAAATTTAAAAGCTTCTACGCAGCAAAAGAAACCATCAACAAGCAAGAAGGCAACCAACTAAATGGGAAAAGAGGTTTGCAAAGAGCACCTTTGATGAAGGGCTAACACCCAAATTCTAGAAAGACCTCATATAACTCAGCAACGACAACGGCAACAAGCCCAACCGACCCAATTAAAGAACGGGCAGAGGACCTGATCAGACACTTTTCCCAAGAAGACATACAAATATATGAAAAGATGTTCAGCTGCACAAGCTATAAGGGAAATGCAAATCAAAACCACAATGAAATACCACCTGACACCGTTTAGAATGGCTGTTACAAATAAGACACAGAAATAAGTGTTGGAGAAGATACCCCTAGTGGGAATGTAAATTGATACAGCCACTATTGAAAACAGTATGGGGATTCCTCAAAAAATTAAGAATTGAGCTACCATATGAGTGGCAATTTCTCTTCTGGGTATCTACCTGAAAAATTTGAAAACATTTATTTGTAAAGATATATGCACCCCTGTTTCACTGCAGCATTAGTCACAGGGGCCAAGACATGGAAACAACCTAAGTGTCCTCCAGTGGATGATCAGATGAAGAAGATGTGGAACATATATGCCATGGAATACTACTCAGCCATGAGAAAGGATGAAGTATTGTCACTTTCGACAACATGGATCGATCTTGAGACTATCACGTTAAGTGAAATAAGTCACATGGAAAAGGATCAGAACAATATGATTTCACTCATATGTGGGAAATAAGACAGAAAACAACAAAAGAAAAAATAAACAAGCACGCGAAAAGAAAAAAAAACCACCTTCATAGGCACACACAACAGTATGGTGGTTACCAGAGGGAAGGGAAAGGGGAGTTTGAAGAGGGTAAATAAATATATGGCAACAGGAGACTAGACTTTGGGTGGTGAAAACACAATACAATATACAGGGTGGGGCAAAAGTAGACTTACAGTTATGAGTATGCGAAACAGATTTTATTCTTGTGTTATTATTTTAATTATTGCATTATTTCCATACAAACAAGTGTAGACCTACTTTTGCCCCACCCCATACAAATTCTGTATTATAGAATTATACACTTGAAATTTAAATAATCATATTAACCATGTCACCGTAATAAATTTAATAATAACAAAAATAAAGCCTGTGTTTTAATCATGGCTCTGCCACTTATGGGCTTATGACTTTAAGCAAAGCCCTTAACCTTCTGTGCAGACTCAGTTTCCTCATGTATAACATGGGGACATTACACACTGCCTCCCAGGGCTGCTGAGAGAATTAAGTCCAATTTCACATGTAAAACACTAAACCCACTGCCTGGCCTATTTCAAAAACTCTAAGCTTAATAAATGGCAGGCAGCATTTTACTACTGGAGGCTCCCAAATTTGTCACTGCACTGTGAGTCCATAACAGGCAAATCTGCATCTACTCCTTTTGGGTAACAATTCAGTTTCTTTACAAACTGGCAGTTCTTATCGCACCGTGAACCTAACTTTCCTCAAGCAAACTGGCTTGAGTCTCTGCAACCACCCCAGCACCAGCCTCATCCTGCTTAAAGCTCTGAGAGCGCTTCCCTGCTAAACCTCAAGGTGCCTGCCCTGGGGCCCCTTCCACAACTCCCTCCCTACCCCAAACAAAGGGAGGGATATAAGGTGAGGCAGGAGGAAGGAGAGAATATAAATATGTATGTGAGCTAGTGAGGGGAGGGAGAGCAGGTCAAGCCATCCCCACCTGCCAGCTTCCTGTCTTTGCCTACTGATAAATAGGGGATACTCATGGCCAGATTTTCCATTCCCCCCATCCTGGCACCCGCTGTCACTCAATTATAAAAAGATAGAGGGAGAGGGCCTGGGGGAGGGGCAGGAGGCCTTTGCTTATAAAGCCCGTGGCAAAGGGTAAGCACACTCAGCCTGGCCTGCCCAGTTCTCTGCCTGTCATCCCCCCGCAGATTTAGCTGCTGACAGCTGCTGGGGACTTTTCTGCCAGGCCCTGGCCGGGACTGCCGCCGCTCCTCTCTTTCAGTGACTCCCCAGCCACAGCCCCTCCATGGACCAGAAGAAAGAGGCCGCTGAGGCTTCTGCGCCTGCCTCCCAGAATGGCGAGGATCTGGAGAACCTGGATGACCCGGAGAAGCTGAAGGAGCTGATTGAACTGCCCCCCTTTGAGATCGTCACAGGGTGAGAGCCGGTGTGGCCCGGGGTCGTCCTCCATAGAAGAGCGCAGACTGGGGACAGGCTGGGGGAATTTAGGATGGTAATAGCAGGGGTCAGGGTCAAATTGTAAGAATGCACAGGTGGGCACGACAGGGGCTACCGGGGACACAGCAAATCTCACTTGGCTTCTTGGGGTGACACCATAGACCCTCTACTCAGGGAAGGTAGCAGTAGCTCCTCAGAGGCAATGAAACTATACCCCTGAGGCCTCCTGGTCTTGGGACATAACCTGCCTCTCTGTGTAGAGGTTGTTTAGTTCCAGGGAACCTGGTAAGGACAGAGGATGACTCTGGCACATTTAAATATGGCCCCAACGGACCTCCTCCCTGCACTTCTCTCTCTGCTCCTGAGTAGGCCTCTCCTCTATCTCTTATTTTAGAGCCTCTCTCAGGAGAAGATCCTAAAGCAGGGAAGACAGACCCATCCTCTTCTAAGCCTGAGTGGGTAGTTTTGTCCTTGTCCAACCTTTTCTGAGTATCCCCAGGTACCGTCCACATCCACCCCCAGGAAAACAGAGAGGTCACAGAACAGGTAACAGGCCAGGACCAGGAACTTCTGGACAGAGGAGGTATCCTAACCCCTGCGGCCACAGCCGGGAGGAACCGGCACCCAGAGCAAAGGGTTTCCAGGCCACAAAGAGGGGCCTGCATCAAGGTCCCTCTGCCTCGTCCACATAGTGCCATCTCCAGAAATAACAGTTAGTGGTCTTTCTCCTCTTCCTTCTGTGCTCCTTCCATAGAAGACTGCTAAGATCCTAAGCAAAACGAACAAAGAGTAGATACGTGGGGCCACATTTCCTCCTGAGCCCCAAGGTTCCCTTCCTGGGAGTCCAGGAGTGCCCACAGGCAGGGTAGGGCTGCACTAAAAATTTCAGAAAGAATGGAGGCGCTGCCTTCAAGGGGCAGGAGGAACCCTGGCTGGCAATTTGGACCTACTGTTTTAAGCTTGGCAAGTGGCTTTCCAGTCCTGGCCTCATTTTTCGCACTTGTAACATGAGCAGATTATGCTAGCTGATTCCTAAAATCCCTTCCAGCTCAGATATTTTCTGATTTCTAAGAGAACCTAAGGGGAAATGCTTCCTAATTCTGGAGGCAAGAGTTCAGGATAAAGCCTCCGCGCTTGCATTCTCCCATGTCCAACCAACTAATGTCACTGTCAATTTAGAATCAAAGATCTACAGACACAGATTATTAGAGACATAGGGAGAGCCTGGAGCCACCATACCCAAGAGTCCTTGATTCCAGGAGCTCACTGTGGAAGGAGATTCTGTTTCTAACGCCTGAGCACACTGGCCCATGCTGTCCTGGTCACACAAGACACACACACGCATGCCCACTCTGTGCAGTGTTGTGATCTCCCCAGCACAGGGACAGGGTAGGTCCAAAACAGAATTAGACTGTTGAGTTGAATAGGCTTTGGAGTTCCAGGGTGGTGGGTACTAAAGGGTTACATCTGTATAGGTCTCTATAATCATGGCATACTTTCACATGCCTGAGCTCATTCAACCCTCAGCACACTGCTGGGAGAGGGGGACATAGTACTGCTACTCTCAGATGGGGAAACTGAGAGTCAGAGAGATTGAGTCACTTGTCCAAGACCTCAGAACCGGTAAATGGCAGGTCTTCTGACCCCAGCCAAGTACCCCTTCCACTGCTCCCTTCTTCATTCTGGTTGCCAGGTTTGCCAGGCAGAGCTCCACCTGTCTCCGTCTGCAGGGTAGCGTGGTTCAGAGGCTTTCCCTGACCCAGGGCTCAGAAAAGAGGCAGGGGCAGAGGCGCTTTCTGGGTGCTCCGAGAGCGGCTCGCGAGGGAGGTGGGGCCCTGAGTGATTCCTGGCCACAAGTAACAGCTGTGTGGATCTGTCTCCTGGGCCCCTTGAGGTAAACAGATGGCTTAAAATAGCCCAGAGGTGTGGCTGTGTCTGTGCAGGGACAGGAGGAGGGGACGGTTTTCCTCTCCTTCCCTCTCTAGATGCCCTGGAGTCAAAGGAGTCCCGAGCAGGTCTTCTCCTGGCCTGGACTTCATGGGGATGGGTCTGTCCATGATGCTCCTTAGACTTGGGCCTCAAACTAGCAGAAGAGCAGGTGGATTTTCAGCAAACAGTCGAAAGGAGGAGAGAGTACCAGGTAGGAAGAAAGGGAGAGACATATGCTGCTTGCCACGATTCACGTTTGAATAGGGCTCTCAAAACGGAGAGCGGACCTAAGATCATTAACAAATAACATGGTGGAAAGTGTTAGAAAAGAGCCTCGAGCCGCAGTCGGTGTGCCCCAGCCAGCTCACATTGGCTGAGAGTGCCCATCGTGCGTCTCTCTTCCCAGCTGCGCATTCCTGAAGTCTCCAGAATGAGAGTGTTTACAGAAGTCGGCAATGTTTGAAATCAGGGTGGGTTTTTTTTTTTCACTTTCTTTCGATTTGCTGGGTGCTAAACCTAGCACGCCAATGAGAAGACCCTCTGAAAATGAGGAAGAGTAGAGAAGGGATGAGTTTTGGTAGTGCCTAAGAGGGTGCTCTGAGGGATAAGATTTGGGGCCTCAAAGGACACCATCCATCAATCCTAGGTTTAATTTCTTCAGTGTCAACAGCTGTTCAAAATCCAAGGGGCTGAATTACTCAAGCTATATTTCAGATGAGGAAACCAAACGGTGGAAAGGTGAATAATTTTCCCAAAGTTAGTGGATGGAGCAGGGCATGAACCCCCAGGACTGTCTGACTCTGTATCATCACAGTGTGTCTAAAAAAGCCATAAAGAGGAATCTTTTACAGTCAACAAATATTTACTGAATAGGAATCATTTCTTTACTGCCCATTTCCTCCCCTAGTATTTAACTTCCACAAGTACAGGGACTTTGCCTTTTAACTGCTTTATCTCTAGCACCAAGAATAGCATCCAGCTCCTAAGAGGTACTTAATAAATATTTGCTTTTGCATAAAGGAATGAACTAATGATGAGCACCTATTGTGTGTTGGGCTCTCTGCCAGGTACTGGGATAGGGAATTCATTGCAGGGAGAACTTCTTGAGGAGAGAAATTCAGGATGTATGAAGATCCAGCAGTGCTAGGCTCAGAAGAGAATTTCATGGGCCCATGGCTGCCTCTGAACTCAGCATGCTTTAGGGAAGCTCTGGGGCACCCGGATGAATGACTGTGGCTCTGCGTGGCAGCAACTGTGTGTTGTCTTCATCTCTTGCTATGTTGTGTATGATTTTGCGTGATGCTGAACCTGCAATCAAAGGGGTTATTTTGGAACAGAGATAAATGGCACAGGCAGTGATTCCCCTTCCTACCACTTCTTTAGCTTCCAGTAGTTTACTCTGGCCATGAGAGGAACACAGACGGATAAGGCGGGGTTCAGAGGAAAAGGGACGGGCAAAGAGTGAGGTGCCTTTGATACCACTGTTAATGCACAAGCCCTTCACTCCTTACCCTGGACTCTGGAGCATGCCGGGAAAGTTTGTTCCATAGAGACCGCTCTGGTCTCCCCTGAGGGCCAAGGGAAGGTCAAAGCTCAGTGTAAGGATGGTGTGCCCAGGGAAAAGGGACAGCCTTGGGCCTGCATTGGGCAGAGTCCTATCCAGAGCTGCAAATCAGGAGCAAGCAGACCACCAAACCGCTTAGCAGTTCCAGGAACTCAGTCTGTTAGAACTCTCTGCTTCTCTCCACTCCTCCTTCTGACTAGGCCCATGCCTTAGCATGCACTCTGAAAGCGGTCTGAGAGGGGGAAAGGAACTGGCCATTCTGCCCCTTTTGAGCAGGTCATGAAAGGTCTAGTGAAGGAAAGCTGAAATGAGTCAACACTCAATTACCTGTGAGTGGATTTTCCACTTCATGGATTATCTTGGAGCAAATGCTTAATCTCAGACCAATACCTACTGCCCTCCACGTTGCTTTTTTTCACTATACAGATTTATGCTTAGGAAATGCAAATGTCTTTAAATGTGAACAGGAGAATACACACACACACACTCTTACTCACATCCCTTCCCCTCCACCAAGCAGACTACTGTCCCAATTTTTTCTAGGTGTTCTAAGTCTCAGTTTCCTGCCCAGAGAATTGCAATGCTCAGTAGCCTGGGTCTAAGCAGATGAAGTGTGAATGACCTTGTTTGCAGAAAGTATGAGGCAGTGGTGCTTAAAGAGGTGTTATTTGAGGATGGGAGTAGGAATAATGCTGTTGGTTTCTGTGCCTGAAGAAGTGACCGAGCCCAGGCAGAAAAATCTATCGGCCTCATCTCCATCCTGTCCACCACTCCAACATCCACACACACATCTCCCATTTGGGCAGTAAAATATCTGCTGGGTTTGAGTGTAAGTAAATATGGTCCTCAGGCATATCATGCTAATTTTTTTTAAATGTGATTATTTAAGTGTCACTATTTCCTTCCTTCTCCTAGTGGGCATAGTAGTGTTGGCTTGTTTTGTGATTCTGTAATATCACCAGAGATGACCATGTTGACTTAGGTCCCGGGGGAAGTTTCAGACCTCTACCAACTCTGTTCTCCTTCTTTCCCTGAAGGGCCTAGCTGTTTCTGTCTGTAGGACTCCCCACAGAGCCTCATTCGATCTTTCTGCTCCTTCCAGAAGACCAAAAAGGAGAAGCCAAGCAAACTCAGTCCCTGAGGAAGCCCAAAGGAGAGACTGGGAGCTGAGAGCTTCCCTAACTTTCCTTTGCCCCTTGAAAGAACTGCCCTTCCTGAGGCATCTCTTTTGTCTTACCCTGTTGTCTCAGCTGAGGGACAGGGTAGACCGTGAGGCTGCTGGCCAGAGATGGAAAACAATATTTATAGAGGTGAAATGACTTCCTCTCCCTTGGGTTTCACATTTCTCTGGGTCCTCCCAGGGGATGGGGGGGAGGGGACATCAGTTTAAGAGGGACACAGAGAAGCAGCAGTCTCAAACCATCCAGCCAACTTACAATTGCACACTGGGCCAAATTCATACTCAGTGGGGTTGTGCTTGGCCAAGTTGGAGCAATAGTTTTGGGGGTTCCAGAATGAATTCTGAGGAAACACAGACAGCCATTGCTGAAGCCCCCAAGCCAATCATGCAGTCATGAATACAGCACGTGCTCCAATAACCACATTTCTTTCAATGACATTTCATTATAATGTTGATGAGATGCCATAGGAACTTAAGTCTTGTTCATATCAATTAGCCTATGGTAAAACTGTTTTCCTTACAGGTTGTTTTGTTTAAAATTGCAGAACTTACCAATGACATTAGTGAGGACTTCTGAGAATCCATCATACAAGTGGCTCTGGATTAGACTCGGGGCGAGGTGGGGTGGTCTGGCAAAAGGCCTCGAAAGCAAAAAAGGGTTTGGGTAAGAAAGATAAGCTCTGTGCTTCTTGAGAGGAGAAAAACAACACTCCAGGAAGAGAAGGGATCATTTAGCAACCAGGAAAGTTCGGAAGTGGTCTGGGGAGGTAGAGTTTAATTAGGGAGAGCTAATCCCAGCAGGGATTGAAAGAGGAGAGGGGAATCATCAGGCATCCATTCTCCCAAAATGTTAAGTAAATAATAAACACATCCAACCAGAGGGGGCTTAGAAAGCTAAGTATAGTGCCCAAAGGAATCCTTGGGGCTGAGTCCTCAAACACATCCGTCTCCGCAGTGGAAACTTAACTTGCCAGCAAGGGGCATGGGAACTTGGAAAGAGAAGAGTTGGTAATGGGGGGAAGGGAACACTGCAGGGAAATAGTTCAAGTTTACTCAGCTCTTTGGCACCTGCTGCTTACCCCTAAGAAGCCAAGGCCCTGGGATACCAGGGACTCCCCTGCAGTCCAGGGAGTTAGGTGACCTCTTTGACCTCTTTGGGGAAACAGAAGGCAGGGAGAGAAGAAACAGAGAAGTTAATTGTTGCCACAGGGTATCTTCTGGAGCAGCCACAAAGATTACATTTTTATTTTTATTTTGAGAATTTTTATAAGAGTTTATTTGAGCCAAATGGACGACATACGCTGAGGAGCAAGATCTCAAATGCTCCCCAGAGATTACATTTTTAAAAAGGAAAACATTTAGCCCTGACTGGTGTGGCTCAGTGGATTAAGTGCCAGTCTGCAAACCGAAAGGTTGCTGGTTTGATTCCCAGTCAGGACATATGCCTGGGTTGCAGGCCAGGTCCCCAGTTGCGGGCATGCAAGAAGCAACTGATCGATATATCTCTCGCACATCGGTATTTCTCTCCCTTTCTTTCTCCCTCCCTTCCCCCCTCTCTAAAAATAAATAAATAAAATCTTAAAATATAAAAAAGAGAAAAAGAAAAAAGGAAACATTTAACCTGTCCAGCTGGTACTCATCCTCTGCTCTCCTTCCAGCATTTTCTTTCTTTCTTTTTTAGTCCTCACCAAAGGATGTGGGGTTTTTTGTTTGTTTTTTAATTGATTTTAGAGAGAGGAAGGTAAAGGGAGCGAGAAAAACATCATCTGAGAGAGAAACTTCAATCAGTTGCCTCCCTTATGTGCCCTGAGCGGGGACTGAATCCGCAACCTAGGTATGTGCCCTGACCAGGAATCAAACCTGCAACATTCTGTTGTCTAGGACGATGGTCCAAACAACTGAGCCACCTGGCCAGGGCTCCTTCCAGCATTTTCAGTCTCTCCTGTTAAAGCCTCCTGATTCTCCTTGGACTTCAAACCTGCACATATCCTCCTGCTTTAGAAAAACACACGCATATACATTAAGAAAAAAACAGCCTTCAACGCTGATGCCCTCTCTAGTCCCTCTGCTTTTCTCTCCCCTTCTTAATACTAAACTGTCAACAACAACAAAAAAACAACCAAAAAAAAGACCTGGCCTTTTTCTTCTGCTTTCATTTTCTAATCATGCATCTCTCCCCCTTGAAGCCACCTGGACATATTCATCACCAAGTCTGGTTTCCTCATACACCAAGTGGGCTGTCTTCATTCCGGGCTTTCCCCAGCTTCACTGCCTGCCCGAAGTCACCACGGTCCTCTTCCATGGACATGACTTTAATGTGTTGTTTTACTCAAGAGCCTGTAATGATTCTCCACTGCCTCCTGAATCAAGGCTAAACTTTCAAGAGCCTTCACATGTCCTTCACTCTACCTACTCATTTTTAGTTTCCCATTGTTTCCAGCCATCTTATTGATATCTTCTCTGCCCAACTGGAATCCAGTAAGCCTATAAGCATCTGGAGGGCAGAGGCCAAATCTTTCAGGACTTTGCAATGATTCAATACTATATACAAGTTCAATCATATCAAGATACCCTTAGGTAATGTGGCCTCGAAGATAAAAAATTCTTGGACACTTATGTGTCAATTCCTCTTTCTCATGAGGGAAACAATAGGCTTGAGAAACAGTCACTAGGAGAGCATGGTACAGCAAATCGTAGGCTATTCTATGCCAAAGATGCAACATAAATGAGTGACAAGGAATGAAAACATGAAATGTTCTGCAAAATCTTTGTCTTGCTGTCATGAGAAATTTTACATGCTTTGCTACTTTATAAAATTACTGTTTTAATACTGCTTTTCAAACCGGGACACAGATTAGTATCATCTGGAGAGGAATGCTGATGCCTGGGCCCCCCACTAGATGTTCTCATTTAATTGGCTTCGTGTGGGGCCCAGGCATTGTTCGTAGGGCCTTCTGGGTGATTCTGATGTGCAGGCAGGTTAAAGAGCCATTCATTTAGAAATGGAGACGTTATGTTGTGCATTGGGTGTGACGATGGAGTGTTCGGAGACCCTTCCTAGTGAGGTGGCCAAAATGCACACCTCCCTCCAAATTCTCTTTCCTCTAGATAAACCCTTTGGGATCTTTTATGCCTTTTTGCCACTGATGTTGAGATCTTGGATAGCTACCTACTCCGGGCTGGCCCTAGAAACAACCCATCATTGTCCCTTTGTCTCCTTGACCCACAGGGAGCGGCTGCCTGTCAACTTCTTCAAGTTCCAGTTCCGGAATGTGGAGTACAGTTCTGGGCGGAACAAGACCTTCCTCTGCTATGTGATTGAAGTGCAGGACAAGGGAGGCCAAGTGCAGGCATCCCGGGGATACCTAGAGGACGAGCACGCAGCTGCCCATGCGGAGGAAGCCTTCTTCAACACCGTCGTGCCAACATTCGACCCAGCCCTGCGATATAACATCACCTGGTACGTGTCCTCCAGCCCCTGCGCAACTTGTGCTGACCGCATCATCAAAACCCTTAACAAGACCAAGAACCTGCGCCTGCTCATTCTGGTGGGGCGCCTCTTCATGTGGGAGGAGCCCGAGATCCAGGCTGCTCTGAAGAAGCTGAAGGAGGCTGGCTGCAGACTGCGCATCATGAAGCCCCAGGACTTCGAGTACATCTGGCAGAATTTTGTAGAGCAGGAAGAGGGTGAATCCAAGGCCTTTGAGCCCTGGGAGGACATTCAGGAGAACTTCCTGTACTATGAGGAAAAGTTGGCTGACATCCTGAAGTAGGCAATTGGGCGCAGCCTCACGTGAGTCATGGCACCATTACTACGTTAACTGGGTAGAAGATCGGAGATCAGGTAGAGCCAGTAGTGTCAGACTTTCCTTGGGAAGGATTTCATTTTTATGCTTTGGGTTGATTGTAAAAACATTTTAGAAGATCCCATCTCCTTTTATTTCCTCAAAATTTCTCTCCCTAAATCCTTTCCTTCCTACCCTTTCATATCAGACTAACTTTCCCCATTACATGCAATACCTAAGGTTGACAGGAAGCTCAAAGCTTTGATTAGACAAAAGGACTTTCTGTAGTGAAAGACTCAGATGGTGCGAGGGCCTGCTACTGAACAGCCTCAAATGTATTTCAATCCCCTAAGCATGGCCCCATGTACATGTGTCCAGAATCACTAATTCTGGACACCTCGAAGATGCCTTGTTCCCACCCCTATTTGCAATTCTACCATTCCATTTTTCCTCTAATTCAGGTGTTTCATTCCTGGGCAGGGGGTGGGGGGGTGGACAATGTTTTTTTCATTTTTGATACTTTTGAAATTCCTCAACATTTTTTTGGCCAGAGCACCTTTCATGTTTTCAAACAAATGATTCCTCTTTGAGAGAGGCTAATAATTGCTATGTGATTGGATAATGTAAGAATATTTTTCTTATGTTGAGAAGACCTCAGCAGAACTCATAGAAAAATGCTGAATGCAGGAATGGGGATAATAAATACACCAACAAGTTCTTCTATGAAGGAATGTTTAAAGGGTTAAAAAGATGTTTGTAAATTAGGCAGCAGCTCAGAAGTAGCCTCCTGCAGATTTCAAGATGGGATAGGAGAACTGGATGTAAAAATTAGCTATTTAAGCAAATAATTAGGACACAATTAAGGCCAATTTGGCCTCTTGCTGAGGGTAAATTAGACTCTTACAGAAACAGGCTGATCACCCTCAGGAAAGAGGGTAAAGAAACCTTCACTATGTTTTTATGAATTTGTTCTAATCTACTTTGCTCCCCCAGCAATGCTATGACTACATCCCTTTACAAGGCCTTAGTTACTGATCAAAGTCCTCCAGTAACAGAAAAGGGTCTTTACCACCCTCTTAAACAACCTTAATTCTGGAATAACTCCCATATTACTAAAACACAAAAGTACCATGTTTCTGTGAAGATACTCAATTTATGTTTGGTATCTCTCACTATTATTCTTAAGAGAAGATGTTGCTTCATAAACACGTTTTGAAAATATCAGTGTTTCGGAGCTTGATGTTGGTAGGTGTTTGCTATTAGACATGTACTCAGGGTGCCTGGTAATTCTCTAGCCGAGCATTTGCCAGTCCATGAGGACACGATTTGCAGCCATTTCTTACAAATAGCAGGACCCATTCATTGACTTCTGTGAGACTATGGTCAGATAATGTCACGCGATACTCTGCTCATATAAAATAAGATGCCACTCTGAGTGGTGGTGAGTGGTAATAAAAACAGATTTCTAAAGGTGACCTCTGAAGATTCAAAATTAGCTTTTAAATTCCTTGAAGATTTTATTAGTATAGGTACTATCACTGTAATTATAAACCCTACAGCACAATGACTGGTAGCTTAATTTCAACCCTAATATATACTTGCTTCTTAAACATCTTTGAGGGTCATGGGCCACTTTTAGCCGCCTAACTAGTAAGTCCTCAGGGATTTGTGTGTTGTTTTTTTTCCCCCCATTAAATCAAATTAGATAGCTAAATCTGCTATAAAAATAAACATTTCAAGGAGAATTAAAAGAGCTTTTAATTTTGGATAATTGAGGGCTGTACCTTATGCTAATCTAAACAGAAATAAAATAGATAAATTAGTTTGATAGAAAAGTCCATTTCTAAGTCAAATTATTCTTAATGAAATATCATTGGACATGTTCCACATTATAAACCCTCTTTCCATTAGTGTGCATAACTGTTAATATCTGGACCCATTATTAACATGCTTCCTGTACTCTATTTGAGTTATGTTGCTGAAGGAAAAGGTTAAAATGTACCAAGTTAAAAAAAAAATTGGCATGAAATAGAGTTGTTATCTAAAAGCCCAAAAGAACAACTCTGCTTAATTAAAATACTCCCAAGAAATGGGTATTTGTTAAAGAAAGATTTCTTTTTTATTCCATCTTTCTAAAAAATGACAGACTAGGATTTAACCATGTATTCAACTTGAACAGTTAAAGCAGATCTCTTCTGGGGATTTCTCAGAGTGAACCATACCAAAACATGAATGGAATGAATCCAACCCTGCATGAACCAGGAGTCACAGGAGACTATGGAGAAATTCAGGAACTTGTTGGAAGGCACAGAAACCCTAATTCAACAAGAGAACTCTTCATTGCTTGGGGCCAGCAGGGCTCTCAGTAACATATTTTCTGTTTTCTTGTTAAGGTCTGTCTGCTGCCAGGAGACAGCAGTGACAGGTATGGCCATCTGGGACATGCCTGACTTCCTAATACCACACGGAGCTGGACACCATTCGACACCACCCAATCCAACTGCACAAGGCCCTCTGAGGATTCAAAATACACTTCTCATGCTGTAAATCATCTTAGTTCTGCATCTTTCTCTAAGGGTGCTTTCGGGGGAAAAAAGTGAATTGCAAGGAGGAACAGCAACCATATATGTATGGGCACCACGCATCACGGGGCTGAGGGTTCTAACTATTCTCCAAAATGGGCTTCTTAAAAGCAAAGTGCCTCAGACCCAAGATCTGTGCAGATCTTTGAAATATGTCCAGAAATGCATCTGTTTTTTCTAAAGTAAGCAGCAGCAATAAAAGAAGTGGTGTGGTTTTTCTGTGGCCAGGTTTTTTAAGGAACTTGCAGACATTTAGAAGTTAACTATGGACGGTGATCAAGTCCCAAGAATAAGGATTTCCCAAGCTATGAACCAAGCCACATATAAAGTGGGAGGGAGATTTAAACCAGGACTTCTCTAAGCAACACGGGACTCTCTCATGTAGACTTCTCATCCTAGTCTTGACCTTCATAAAATATTTTCTTCTGAGATTCCTTGACTGCCTTTTGCCTTCTCTAAAGACAAGGAATATGACAGAGAGTGAAATAAAAGGCATGGGAAATCTGTTTATAAAATATCCACGTCCCAACAGCCAATTAATAAGCAACTAGCCTCGTGATTAATCAGAGGTGAGAAGGAGGAGGATTTCAATGTTCAGATACACACAGTATGAGGGTAGTCAACCTGTGGTACTTTTGGTGATGGCAGGCTGATGTCAAAGTCTCATTTCTTAAAAAGTTTGAGTCCTATTAGAAGTAAAATTTCACATGTGAATTTCTGGGTGTTTGCCAAACTCTAACTAGGTTTCCAGGAATAATGTGTTCATTCTGATTATAAAGGCAATGCCTTGCCCCAGGCTTTGAGTGTGATAAGTCATCGGAATTTGACCCCACGACTATCTGTAAATGACAACGCATTTTATCACATCCTTGCCGAATCCCAGAATTCCACTTACAGCCAGCCCTCCACAAGACTAAGCTTTGTTAAAAGAATCACCAAGGTTAATACTCCATACAAAAATTCACCCTAATCCTTTTCAGTGTAGAAGAAGCCTTCCACACCAATGTTTTGCATAATTAGTAAAATACTTTAATTCTAAGTTTCCTTATCATTCACTCTCATTTTCAATTTTGTGTATTTAGACATTCTTTCCTTTTTTCCCTTTCAATTTTACTAATAATGCACAGAAGCAAAGCTTCAAGAAAAGCCTAATGTAAATTTTGAAAATGAACTTGCTCCTGCACTACCCCACCCCAGTAACATGAAGAACTTGTCTGTTCCACACTGAGGTACAAAAGACATGAAACACTTTTTGAAACTGCTGCCTCATATCAGGTTGCAATGTGGTAAGAATGTAAGTCTAAAGTACAAAGGTTATATTTAACTAGTGCTCTCCTGGTGTTTCAACAGGCCCATTCTAAAATCCAGTTATTTCACACTTGGAAAAGCAAGTCCTATGGAGGCCCAGAATTCACTCAAGGGAGAAAAATCAGCATTAGGTCTGGCTGTTTTAACTCATAACACTACAGTAAGGGGGGTGGGGGTGGGGGAGAAAATACCACCACTTTTCCCAATACCTCTGCTACTGAACCACTGGATAAATCCATGAACCTTTTTCTTTCACTGCAAAACAAGAGCAGACAGTGTTGCTCTTAGCTGATTACACTTCAGCATACCACCACCCCCGACCCGAGCTCAAAAACACAAAGAAATCCACCCATCTTCCCTAACCCCCCAACTACCAAGATAAAATTTTTGGGCAAGTGGGTCTTTTTTTTTAGAAGATTCATATGGATTTTGTTGAGAACTGAGTCATTACTCTGCACTAAGCACTTTGCCAGGCATTTAACATGTACTGTTTGTTTCACAATTGAATTCGGACAGGTTCGGTCACAGAAACTATGTAGTGGACAGAAGAGATCGCCATGAAGGAATCTAAAAACCTGCCTTTCCAGTAGGTTGACGCATTGTTGCTGTCCATTCTTCTCACCTTGCTGCTCTTCCCACTGGACCCCCTCTCTGACTTTTCCAAATTAAGTTATAGAGGAATCCTCCATTATCCAAGTCCAGAACAACACAGACATGCACACAGAATCTCACTGTAGCCCAAGAAAAAGATATTTATTTTCCAATTTTTGTCTCCACAAATTCCTTGTTAACAAAGTAAAATCCACTTTTGTAATTTAAACAAACAAAAAAACCTCAAAATTCCCTCCTAGAATAAATCTGATGACATAAGAATAGTACTAAGTGAATGTACAAATGCCAAAGATGCAAAATTAACTGAAATGTTCATCCTTCCTGAAATTTCTCTTAAAGGGCAGAGTAGAATCAATGCTGCCACCTAGTGACAAGCCAAACAAATCAGGTAGCATCCTGCAGCAAAATAGGGGTCCTCTGACCCAACATCTGGTTCCCCAGCTATTATCAGGCTATTACCTACCTTGGGGGGTGGGGGTGGGGGCACCACAGCAACATTTCCCAAGCAATCTCTCTTCCAGAATCCCAGTCCAATCACAGAAATACAGAAACCTAAGCGTGACCTGCGACAGATAACTTCACATGAAACTTTCCTCTGACAACTTTTTAAGGTCAGTTTGCCCAGTCATATAGCCCAGTAGGGATGACACAGGAAAAACATGGACATATCCAGAATGCTCATCTGTTCAGAGTGTATACACAGTAATTCTGATGTCTGTTGCGTCAAACACCTCCTCGATCATTGCAGACACATTTTCCCATTTCAGACGATCAAGACCACACCCAATCCTGAAAAAGACAAAACACCTCCATTGGTTTTGATGAAGGTATCTAGGAAATCACTCCTTCCCTCTTCCTTTAGATTGCATTCACCCAGAGCATAAGAACAAATTATCTGATTTCACATTATCAGCAGCCATCGTGGGAGTCTGAAGTTAATTCCTGTTGTGAGTCACCCAAGGCTGTTCCTAATCAGTCCTAACATCCCAAAGCTACCATTTTTTTCTACTGGTTACCACTTCCCAATTATTTCAAGCAACATTTATAAATGTGTAAATGCCGTGACACGGGAGACTCACTATCCTTCTACGTCTACTGATGAAAACCAGCTGGGGGCAGATGGGAAAAGGCTGGCATTTTAAAAATACACTTATAAAGGAAATTTAGGGAAGATAAGACAGTCAAGGGGCTGAATCACTGCAAAAAACACACAAAAGTTGTCAAGATAGAATGTTCAGAAATGCTGAGACAATTGCAATTCAGGTCTTTGCAATACCCTCATGAAAAACCTTACTTGACCCACAAAACTGCTACCTAGCACCTTTCTTCTAATATATCACTTGTTGATCCTTGATATCCCTAGAGGAAAAAAGAGAGGCATAAAATTGCTAATTGCATATGATGTGGTAAGTCCCTGAAAAAAACTGTAATTATAAGAAGTTTCTGATACATAATCCATTAAGTATATTACAGACCAGTGTAGGATGAGGGACCCTGTAGCCACATAAGTAACTTGAGGCTTGGAATAAACCCACATGTATAGTCAGTACTGACTCAAAACTAGACCTGACAGGGAGAGGTAACTCCAAGCCTATTTCCTAAGATGTAGCAAAGGGGATACTGAAACCCCATCATCCTTTAAGCTCCCAATAGATAGGGTCTAAGACATTACATCAGGGACATATTCTCTAGCTACTGCCCAAGGTGACCACCAACAAGCATGTAGTTTAAAAGGTAGTGATCATTTACAACTTTCTTTGCACAAAATTAACAGGTTTGGGACACCTGAAGTGCCCCAGCAGAAAATCACAATTGCTCAGTCTTGGTTTTTAAGCTCACATTGCTTCAAGAAAAGAGGCTAAGCTTAAGCAGAAGATACCAGAAATTTAACAGATGTTGATTGAACAATGGTTCCCCCCTACTACAAAAGTTGAGGTAGGTATATATTTTAAGTTAATTATTCTTATTCATTCAACCCAGGCTAAGACAGGTAGGTATGCCTTGGCCTAAGGTCTGACAACTGGTTCACTAGTGATTTAAAGGAATTTTAATTTATTGATTTTTAGAGAGAGAGGAAGGTGGGTGGCGGGAGTGGGGAGGAAGTGGGGGAGGGAGAGAGAGAAGGGAGGAAGGGAGGGAGGGAAACTTCAATTTGTTATTCCACTTTTTTATGCATTCACTGGTGATTCTTACATGGGCCCTGAAAAGGGATCGAACCTGCAACTCTGGCATATCGAGATGCTGCTGTAGCCAACTAAGTTACCCGACCAGGGTTCACTGGTCATTTTTTAAAGTTTTGAAACTTGTCCACCTTTCGGTATGTATTTGGATTAAGCTTTTAAGACATTTGTCTTTGGGTAAGACAGTAAACCCCACCAATCAATCAAATCTTCGTTTAGGGCCCCGGATTTCCTTGCCTGGGCATAGAGAGATCCGTGACTCCATTCTTCAGACAATGGGACTTCATTGCCTCTAAACTCTTCTGTAAGTTTTCGTAAGTTGGCTTGTGTGAAGCCCTTTTCTTTGTAATCTGAGTATAAAGAAAAAAATTCAAACTTCTATTAGTCCAAAATGATAGCCAAAGAAAAGCCATCACATTGTCCCAACATACTGATAAGTAAAACATGTATTTTTACAGAATAGTCTACCGTAGTGATGACAAATGTCATACTGTTCCTTCCAGTTATGGGAGGCCCACAGGAAAATCAACTAAATAGGGCCTGAGAAACCCAGACACTGCCATGTGTATAATCTTTCCTTTTCTCAAGCCCAGGAGGCTTACACACTGTGCCTATTGTGTATTGTCGTTAAGCAAAGTGGGTGAAAGACTTCATGTCTCTTCCAAGAGATAAGCTGCATATCCATAACGAGGAAGAACCCAAACCACCTGAAAATTTCCTGTTAAGTCTATTTATTTAAAAACTATGCTTGCTTGCTTTTTGTTTCTCTAAAAAATAAGAGAGACACTGGTAGCATTCCAAACACTGGAAGTCACATCAGCCTTAAAGACAGCATTCAAATAACCCCACTTAGTCTGCTGTCCAAACCCTTATAGTGGGTTGGTTGTAAGTCACCCAGCATCATAACCAAGAAGCCACACTCTTCCTGGGGCTGAAGACCATTACGACAGTGGAAGAATCCCACATTGAGGCAGTAGGCAAGAAAGTAGCTGAGCGCATTTCATAGGGAAGAATGAGAAAAACTCCTTTGGGCAATCTGTCTCTTGAGATGTTATTGTTTTTCTATCTCACTATGATGAAGAAGGAATTGAAGTATGGAAGACATCCCTAATTTTTGCAAGTCTTAGAACAAAGGCCTTCAGTAGACATCACAGCACTCTTCCCATGGAGCTAGGATGCAGCTTCCTTTCCAACCCAGAGCTCCAAAGAGCCATCAACAGTGGGTCTGAGTTGGTATGAGATCAGAAGCTTCTCAACATCTTTGGTTGTCTAGAATGAAATACCATGATCAACACAAATTCAGCATAGCCTAACTGTTCACCAGTCCTTAAAACTTATTGAGAATTGGCCCCATCTTACCAAGTAATATATATATCGCCCATCTCTCTCCAGAACAGCCACTTCTCCAGATTTCTTTTCTAAGAAAAAGTTATTTAATAGTAGAAAGAAAAAAGAAAATCAAAACACTGATCTCCACTCTTATTTTTAAAAATCTTTAGACCTATTTATCCCAGAACTCGTTTCCAACTCTAAAGAAACCTATTGTCTCCTATGAACACTTTGCTCATCAGCCTTCCTAAACACTATATTCCTTAGCTTCCCACTTTCTTAATCATTTTCTCAACCATGTTTTCCTCACATTTTTCCTTTGCCAAATGTGTTCATTCAACAATGATCTTTTTACATACAAAGAGTTAATGTGTAAGCATAATTATGGGGAACATAGAAAGGTTCCTAATTATTGGAGTTTCCAATCATGAGGAGGTGTTATGTTCATACATAACTACAATACAAAATAAAAAGAAATTGCTTTTTAAAAAGCTGTGATCAGAATCACCAGTGGAGATCCTGAGTAAGCCTGGACTGTGGTCTCAGCAACTGTTTCAGGAGCTCCGCGTGATTCTCACACACACCTCTGGTTTAAAATCAATGGTAGAAAGTGATGGAAGGGGGTCTGTAACAAAGAGGATTCTAAACTCTGAAATACAATATGGGTGAACAGGGTATCTTGAACACCAATCCAGTACCTGTGAACTTTGCAAAGTTCTTCAGAGTTATTAAGGTTTTCAGAGAAGTGGAGTATTATCAATAGAGCTTTATGGTGGAGGAAGAAGAAATTAGAAACTTTTACCAGCCAAGCTTGGTGTGATAAGGACCCAAACTAGAGGCTATTTTGTGGAGAAAAAACTCTGATGAATTAAAAGTACCCAGTGGTTAACAACACCCTCTTTACATGTATATCGTGTTTAATAATTAAAGTATAACAGCAGGTCAAAAGATGTTCTAGCCGGGCATAGGAGTTTAGCTGTTTTCAGAACTCACGTTGATTTAATAGTTCCTGCACCCCTCCAAATTTCTTCTTGAAGAGCACAGCTATCCCCGCGCCCATTCGACAATCCTCACTGATACAGTGGGCCAGAGAGTCTGTTTTGGGGCATGCAAAAAGGTCTCCTTTCACATAAGTGATCTAAAATGGTACAAGGGAAAGCAATGTTTTATTAGGTACGAAAAATACTAAACTATTTCTTTGTTTTCCTTTACGGCCTGCCGCCCCTCCCCACCTTCTTGATTTAAAGCCAAATCCTCAGAATTTAAGGAGTTAACCACTACAAATTAAAGCATGTATAAAAGGAAAGTGATGGCTGGTTTCTGCCTAGGTTGTATTATAAAATAGCTAGAAGAAGAAAAAAGACAATTCAATTATTTGTTTAATTAAAAAGTGTTTATGCGTTTGACCTTAATTATTCTACATTTCAATTCACCGTAAGTTAATAGTTATTACGCACTCTGCTTCCTTCTGCATCTTCACTAGGGCTGCCGGCCATGATACCGAGTTGCTACCTCCAAAATTTAAATGTTTCCTCAGCTAGGAGAAGGGAAAAGGAAGGAAAAATGCTTACGCAGCCAGAATATATTATATTCAGATCGCCCTAACCACCCACTTATTTTTCCTCCCAACGTTTATCAATGAGTGTGAGTTCGTCCAGCCTGTAGGAAGTGATACAAAATTTTCCTGGGACAAGGAAGAGGAAAAATGCGTCGGGTTCGACGGGGGCCGTACCCCACTCGCATTTCGCGCTCTCCTGGAGCGCGAGCTCCACCAAAGTAAAGGCGGCCCTAAGACACGCCTCCTCCTTTCCCCGCGCCCGCGCCAGGCGGGTTTAGGACATTTCTTAAATTCGGTGGGTTTGGCCTAGAAGAAAAAAGGAGGGACTTGGGATTGCAACTAGGGAGTGTGCTGCCTGGCGCAGGAAGACAGTGGGCTCTCAAGAAAAGCTTACTCCCCTCTTTTTTGTGGAGGCGGGGGGAGGCGGGAGAATGGATAAGGGAAAAGTCTAGAGAACCCTCCCACTCTGTCTCCTACCCTAGGGCGGGTCAGCGAGGGTGTAGAGCCTGTCCTGGTGTCCCGTGGGAAGGAGCGGGAAAGCTCGCTCAAAGCCCCAACGTACCGGGGTTACCCTTCAGCTGAAGTCGGCCGTTAGGGGGACCCGCCCCGCGGGGAGGGCTCCAAATCCGGCCTGGGTAGGTTGGGAGCATCCAACGAGACCAGACGCAGAGCCAATCCCGCCACAGCCCTTAAGAGCACGCACCTAAGATGGCCGCCCACCACCCCGCAGCGACGCGGAAACAAGCCCCTCTATCTAGCCAGCGGAACCTGCACTCTTTGGTGACGGCCGCCGCACTTCCGGCGGTAAATACCGTGATCTCCCGCCGCCACCCGGGCATGCGTAACGAGACAGCCAACCACGAGCGGGGAGGGGCGGCGCTTGCGCGTTAACCCAGGGGTGTGCCTCCAGTCGTCGCATAGAAGTGGGTGGGAAGCTGGCAAAGGAGCTAGTTAGCGCCTGCGTAGTAATATGTTCAGGGAGGTATTTGAGCCGCAAGGTCCGACGCGTCAAGAAGGCGTCTGCGCATTCCTTCCGTCGGGAGTGGGAGCTAATCACGGTAGTGGGCGTGGCTTCACGGGACGCCTGCGCAGTGCTCCTCCAACCGGGAGTGGGGCCAGCCCAGAGCGGGGGACTTAGGGGGCGTGGCCTCAGAGACGCCTGCGCGGAGGCGGTTGGAGGGAGGCCCGATTCCCCTTTGTTCAGGTTCGCCATTTTGCGAGGCAGCGGCAGTGGCGGCGGCAGCGGCGGCTGGAGCCTCTGATTGGGTTTCGGAGTCCGGTACTGGAGCCAATCAGCGCGGGCAGCGAACCGGGGGAGCGAGGCACGGTGAGTGTGAGGAGCCAATATCCAGCGGCCCAGAGCCGGCCCCAGCGCCCCGATTGGCGGGTCTTGCTGACCACTCAGGAGAGGCCCAGATGCCCGTCGAGCCCGGGGAGTCGAGCTGAGCCTAGCGGAGCCAGGTGGCAGGCGGCCCCGGCCGAGAGCTTGCGAGCGCCGCCGGGCATTCCCGGCCGAGGCCTGCAGGGGGCTGCCCCGCGCGGGAATGGCGCCCCCGGGGGCAGGCACCTCGGGGCCCAGGTTCCTACAGGGTGCCAGTGCCAGTTGGGGATGCGTCGCGGCTCCCTGGACTCTTGGGCCAAGGTTCTCGGGCCTCAGGCTCGGGAGTGGCGGGCTTGCCTGCCACGAATACCCCTACACTCAGGTACACACACACGCGCCCGCCTTGGTGTTTCATCTTGATCGGTCCAGCATCATACTTAAGCCCAAAAGCCTGCCCTTGCACTCTCCACGCTTCGGTCCTCAGGGCGGGAAACCTCCCCCGACCCGCGGGGCCGGTGTTCCCCAGGCCTCCGTAAGCCATTGTCTGTCCGCTGCTCTCCTGGGTCGACAGGGAGGCCTGGGAAATAGGCGCACCTTGGCCACAGGGCCGGTAATGCTGTGGGGAGGGGAGGCCGGCCCGTTCCCGCCTCGGCGCTCTGCGGGGCCATCCCCGACGTCTCCCTAATGGGGGGACGGGGAGTGAGCCAGTGCGCCCACTCCCCCTGTTCCGCAGGGCCCCTCCTTACATCACGCTCAGCCCGGGTTCCCGGGCCCGCGCCGTTACCACCCCCTTTTGGCTCGTCATTTCCTCTCCTCCCCGCCCCGCTCGCCGGGCAGAACCGCACACCTCAGTCTTGAAACCCAAGCAAGCGGTCTCCCCTTTCTTGTCCGGGCGCTAAGGCCAGTCCACTCGAGCCTGGAATCTCACTCTTAGAAGATAGCAAGCCTTTGGCTCTCCTTTTCCTGGACGCCGCACAACTTGATTTTTCATGTTGTTAGTGCTAGCCATTGCTCATGTTGTGAACTGCCCCTCCCTTGAGGATGTACAATTCGTTTCCTTTCACCTTTCTGTGTTATTTTGAACGTGTTAGGCGTGACTCATTGGCTCAGTCCACAGTTACTTCGTCGTTAATATTTTTCTAGTACACTTTATAATTCCATATTAACTTTTTTATTGTGGGGTTTTCATTAGGGCCAGAAGAAATGTCTGTTGACAACCAAGTGTGGAGCAGTTACCATGTACCAGGCCATCAGTCTGTGATGGGGAGGGAGTGGGTTTCTGGAAATAAGGACCTTCCCTGCCAGGGGGAGATTGGCAGGTGAACAACTAATCAATACCTAATCGTTAGTGCTATAATGGGGCCAGGTTCAGCTTTGTGAAGTACAGTACTGGTATGTGAGCTACAGTACTGGTGGGAGGCTTAATAACACAGCCCCGCTTTTGATTGGCCTCAGAATAATAGGATTTCCTCTAACAGGAAAGGGCATTGCTTACAGAGAGAAAAGCATATTACAGAAGAGAAGTGCTGTATTACCAGATTGTACTGTGTCTGTGACGGGGAAGATAGAATAGGGCAGTGGGCAGTAGCAGTAAGAGATTAGGCTGGACAGCCCAGGTGATAAAAAGGACTTGTACATCTTAAAGAATATTTTCTAAGATTGGAAAAACAAGCTTCTGACTTGGGGGGTTTTGCCCCATAACATTGGCTTTTTGTGGGGGGAGAAAGGGAGATATCCCTAGGACTTTAAAAGTTTTAACTTCACAGGGCTCTCTGGAGCAGACCCATGCCTTTCTTCCCTCTCAGATGTGCATCTTCACTTTCTGTCCTAAACTGTAAGGGTCACCATGAGACTTGAAATAGGCAGCAGCTCATCCCACGCTTGCCCCCTGAATCTGTCTCCAAGACCCCCTTTTTTCTGACTTTCCAGTAAGCTAAAAGCAGCCCCACCTTGGCACATTTCTTTTACTGTGACTTTTACTCCTCAGTGAGTCCATGCAGCCCATTGAGGCCCCCTTCCCTATAACATTTCTAGGGAGTCAAAGCAGAGCACCACTGAGGCTCTCTGCTGTTGCTTCTATTACCCTAAGCCCTTCCTTTGCTTTGCTGTCCCCAGCTTTAACAAAAATACTCTCAAAATAAAAAGTAATCACAAAAAAATAAAGTGTTTACTTATGCGAAGTACCTAGTGCAGTCCCTAGCATATAGAGTAGGTCCTTAGTATCTGTGGTGCCTGTTTTTCTAATCACATTTACTAACGTCATACAACTGGTAGGTTTCAGTAAACTCCTAATCCAGTGTTTCCACATTCTTATTATCCGCACTTAGAGACAGGGCAAACACTTTTGCTAGACTTCCTAAAAGACAGTTCTAGTCTGATTACTTTTTTGCTAAACGTCTAGAGCTCCCACCTGTCTGCAGAAGAACTTTGCTTGGAATTTCGAGAGACAGGAATCTGGCCTCTTTCACTTGACTTATGGGGTCTTTTAGTCTGTTGATATGCTGAAATTTTTTAGTCCTTTTTTAAAAAAAATCTTTATTGATTTTTAGAGAGAGAGAAACCATCAATTTGTTGTCTCACTTATTTGAACGTGTTAGGCGTGACTCATTGGCTCAGTCCACACTTATTTATGCATTTATGCATTGATTGATTCTTGCATGTACCCTGACTGGGGGTCGAACCCACAACATTGATGTATCAGGATGACACTAACCAACTGAGCTACCTAGCAAGGGCCTTGTTTCTCTGCTACCTTTTCATTTGGTGTGCTCCATCCCCTCACTCATCATCACATATAAATCTTTCTTGGCCACCTTTTCCTAAAGTCTTCCTTGATTTATCTACCCTTAGCTGGAAGAAATCTCTGTTCTCCAGATTTCCGTATTACTTTGTTTATCATAAGTTCCAGTACAGATTTTTACTCCTTTACTCAACTTAAAGACTCTCTGAAGTTAGGACCTTTGTCACAGTTTTCTTTTTATTTCTAAAACATTTAGGACAGTGTCTGGGACATGGTACATCATTAGTGGAGAAAAGGAGCAAATTAGGAACTCTAATCCGGAAACCTCTTGGACAGCGAAGAAGCTGGATAGCTCTTCTACAGTCTTTTATCAAAGATCAGGACCCATTTGTTAATCTGTAAAATCAATTTAGTGGGCTGATGCTGGTGATTTTTTATAATAAATTTAAAAATATCAAAGTATATATCTTACAAGTATTAGTGGAACTTTCGTTTGTTACTTTTTTGATGTTACGTATATAGTGATTTGTAATAACAAAATGTGTTTCTTACTCTGAATTATAGTCAAAGAAGTTTGAAAACTACTATTCTAGGCTTTACCTGGTAGTGATTGTCAAATGTGGTGACTTTGAGGGCTTTTCACATGCTTATAGTTGACTTTCTGGAAGTTTTAGGTCTAAAATGTGTGTTAGTCCACCTAGAATGTATTCCTAGTAATTAGCTACATTCCAGGTCCTATGCCTTGAAGTGGAAAGAAGTCAATTTTCCTGCTAGCCAGAATAAACACACACTGTGAGGGAAAAGATATTCAGAGCTTTGAGTTAGAAACAAGAGCTAGACAGACTAAATCTGGTTGACTTAATTTTGTCAGAATCTTGGGCAGAGATGCACTTGAGAAAAGACAATGTCACGTTTTATTGCAGTTCTACTAATTGAAGCTCACAGTAGTAGAAACATAGGGCTTCACTAAAGCCAGTTTGTATTACAGCATCTACCATTAGCAATATCATGATCCAGACTGAATCATTTTCGCATTAACTTGAGAGGCAATTGCTATTAGATTTGAAGCTGCTTTCTTTTTTCACCCTGCAAAGTATACTAGATTTAAATGTTTTTAATTTGGAGCATTTGCATTATGGGATAAATTAGTTAAAGTCTGCATGACGTATTTATTAGTAATTCCTATGCTATTTGAGTAAGATGTCAATTTCTGCAAGTTAATGGTCAAGGAAAGAATCTCATGCAGTATGGAGGTTTAGGGTGGAGTAGGTATTGAAATATAGAAGACATTCCTTCATGATCCTTATTTTCCAAATCAGCTTTATTGAGATATAATTTAGATACGAAGGGTAATTATTTTAAGTTTACATTTTGGTGAATTTAGACAAATTTATACACCTATGGAATCGCCACCACAATGAAGGTACAAAACATTTCCGTCACTCCAGAAAGGACCAAGTGCTCTCTCCCAGTCAACCTTCCACTTTCCCTTTCCTCACTCCCCGAGCCTTGCCCACTCGTTTACCAGCCCCAGGGAACACTGATCTGCTTTCTTTCTCTAGATTACTATTGTCCTTTCAGAATTTTATATAAATGAAATCACTTACACTCTTTTGTATCATGACCCTTAATTCTTTAGTTGTATATCTGTATCATGTGTACTGCAGTTAGAGACAAGATAGAATTTAGGGAAGACTTGTTTACTTCCCTGGCAGAGTCACTTAGTCTGGTTGAAAACCTGATTATCTATACTGTTCGCACTGTCTCTTGGAGCTGAGTCAGTCAACCAATTCAGAAGAGGCTGATGTAAAGATCAGAGTGCCATTTTGTCAGTGTGTAATGAGAAAATATCTATCAAATTTACTTGTGTTCCTGATCATGTATGCTGCTTATTGGCTAATCTATATGTAAATCCAAATTAAAACTAGATATTTGCTTGGTGAGTATTTCGTTAGAGGAAAGGTAGTAAATTGGAGAACCATATGACCAGATACATGATGCTGTGCTGACATAGTCATCCTGTCACTTATTTATGACTTAAACACTATATACCGTTTTTGGTTGTGAGTGATAAGCTTAATTAATTTGTTAGTTTTCTTTCTTCCAACATTTTAGTTTTAAAATTTTCAAACCTACAGTAAAGTTAAAATAATTTTACAATAAACACCTGTGTACCCACCACCTAGAGTCTACTATTAACATTATACAATACCATACTTGCCTTTTCACATGTCTATTCCTTCTTACACCCATTCATTCATCAGTCTACCTTTTTTTTTTTTTTGGATGCATTTCCAAGTAAATTTTCAACAGCGATACACTTCCTCCTAAACACTTGGACATGCACGTGAATATATTTTGTTTTCTTTTTTCACACAATATTGAGACACCTTGTAAGTGATTAACCTCATTCGCTATGTGTGGATTTATGGAGAGGTGTGCCTTGCTTTGCTGCTGTAATGTGCAGCTTAACTCACATAATTTTATCACTCAAATTTTAGAATTTATAAAGGTCTAGAGAAAAATTGAGGGAAAATATTTATCTGCATTTTGTTTATATACCTGTGCCTCCCCCATATTTCCAAGGTGATTACCCTTACATTTTTTAATCGTCATTATTCGAGGTTCTCAAATATCACTTCAATTTACCTAATTGTGTCCAGATTTCAAAAAGGCGTATTCAACTGTTGAAGTGTATAAGAATGATAAATTTGGATACTGACTAGCTATTTGATATTAATAAGTCCTTAATATTATCAATGATATTGTAGAGACACAGTATCATTGTGATAAAATGATAAAGACAAAAGAGTCCTTACTCATTAGAGATAGATGCTGAAGTATTTATGGACGGGGCGGCGGGGGATGATACAGTGCCTGTGATTTGCTTCAAAATAATCTAGGGGTGGGTGGAAAGTGGTTGAGATACATGTGAAACAAGATTGACTACTGACTATGGGTCTTGAGTGTTTGAAGGCAGATGATGGCTGTGGAGGTTCATTATAATGATTTCATTACTTTTGTATGTATTTGAAAATTGCTATAATAAAAAGTTAAAATTATACAATAAAGGGTGGCATATTATTAAGCATTCAAATTCACAGCTGGGGAAAATACTTCTTTTTAGAGAATATCGTAGCCATTTAAAATTTTTCCTTATATCTAATCAACAAAACAGATAAGCAAGCATAATATAACTAGAGACATTGAAATAAAGAACAAATTGACAGTAACCAGAAGAGAGGGAGGAGGAGATAACGGGGGTGGGGAGGGGAAGGGTCATCAAGGAACATGTATAATGGACACATGGACAAAGCCACAGTGGGGTAGAATTGAGGTTTGGAGGTGGGGATTGGAGGGGATTGGTGGTGGGGGGAAGTAGTAGGGGAATATGGAGAAAACTACTTGAACAACAATTTTTTTTTAAGTGAAAAAAAGAAAAAAGAAAACAATTGTGACAAACTGGCATGGCAAATGCATGGTAATTGATGTACAATTTTATAGCTTTTACCTACTATTTTGTAAATTTAAAATTTTCACAATTACTATTTTAAAAAATAAAAAATTTTTTTTATATCTAACCTGTAAATAATCATTCTTGCCTTTAGTATATGGTAATTCCTTTTTATTTCTAGCTCTGGATTAAAATACAAACTCCTAAATCTATGCTAGGGCTTTCTTATTTAGCTCCACTTAGTGGAGGTTTTGGCAAACAAAATAAACATTTGGCTTCAGATTGGGTAACTTACTTACTAAATAATAAACCCTGGAGTTTTAAATTGCTTACTATATGTAGGGAACTAGAGTAACATGTGGCAGGTATCAAATACGTGTTATGAATTAAACTGTTTATTCTTTAAAGACATTTGCAGACTTAAAAATCAGTGTTAAATAAGCCTTGTAACAAAGTGATATTATAACACAATGTGTATTTCTAAGGCACAAGCGTTGTTCTTTTAGTATTGAAAGGTTAGGTTGCCAGTGGACTGACTTAAAAGCATTTTTAAAACATGCGAAATAACTTTGGTATCGTTGTCATGAATGTGCCATGTAATTCTAGTTAAAAATGATACTGTATATAAACATTTTCTATTTTTTGTGCTGATTTCTTACAACTAAAGTACAATGATAAGTTATCAAGGTTAATCATCTGGCAAGACCTTTATTGACAAAGCCCACTCATGTTTCTTTCTCAACATTTCTAATAGGAGCACGTCTTACAGTCTTCTAGACTCTCCAAAGGGAAACTCACTGTGTACGGGCTTTTAACTTGGAGGGACCATGGAGCAGTATACAACCAACAGCAATAGTTCAACAGAGCAGATTGTTGTACAGGCTGGACAGATTCAGCAGCAGGTATGGAAGTAAAACTGCTTTAAACATCGCAGCAATGGAGCTGATAACAACACTACTCAATTGGGGTATTATTTGAGAGGTACCAGGTCTTATGAATAATGGGTCAGATGACTGGTGCTGAAGTGCTTTTTGAAGATTGAATTTATTGAGATTTCTCTCCTGTTTTCTGTATTCAGAACTCTGTATCCAGTCCATGACTACTGAGAATTTGCTCTTCAAGGGAGCCTGGTTTAATAGTAAATTGCCCGTTTTATCTTTAAAAATCACAACACCTAATTTGTTTTCATATGGAAATTTGGGGGTTTTGGTTTTTTGCTGGATTCAATTTGGTTGTTTCTCTTCTTGATTAAGCTACTGTGTGATCTACTAAGGCTTGGCTACAGTACACAAACCAAGATAGTCAGCTTCTAAGAAATTCACTGTTCTTTGATTTGATCCACCACAGTGCTTACTCTGAAAAGTTCTAGTTTACAATGAGGATGGTGTTTAGAAAGCCACTCTTCTGTATAAGCATATATTAGAAAGGAATTCCCTGCTGCTGGTTTATTCCTAATTAAATGGGTTGCTTTCTTAATTTATACACAGCTTACATTTTCTGATGTTTTATATCTGGCTTCAGTGAAATTTCACTTGTTTTTCTCCTTAGAGTAAAAGAAATTAGGCATCAATTTAACCTTAGGCCAAGATTGGGAATATTTTGTTTCCAAAATGGAGTTTAGATAATATAGAAAAGTAGTTAGTAGGGGGATCAAAGGAAGTTTCGATGGCGAGTCGTCTTATCTAACAGTCAAGGGAATAGTTATCTAATGATGAAGAGAGTAATTGAACTCCTTTGCTCACCTTTCCTTCCATACAGCTGCAGTGGTTCTGGCAGCTTCCTTCAACTACCTCCTTTGTAAAGGGGATTCTACAAAGGGCCACCCTCCATTCCCACCAATGCCCTGGTGGGTGAATTTTTGTCCTGTTAGAACTTACCATTACAGAACGTAAAAATTCAGTTGAAAATTGCTTCTAAGGTAGTCCAAATAAGTAGAAGTAACATCAGTTTTGGGACATGGAAGCAGTGTCCACATGAAAATGATTTTGGTTCACAGTGATTGCTTTGTTCTTCCTTTCTGGTGATTGCATTTAAGCCCCCAAAATTCTTTATCGTAGCTTCAAGGCTGTTAAAACCTTTGTTCTTGTCAACCCATTTGAGGAAATAAAAAGAGCATTAAAATAACTTTGTAGGCAAGAGGACCAAATGTCTATTTTTAGAGGGAAGGTCTACATTAAAAATTTTATGTGAATGATAACTGTTTTTTGACATTTCTGAGTCACAGAAATGTGTTTTGAGTTTAACTCAGGGGACAAAGGGCTAATATTTTTAATCCCGCTACCTTCCACAAAAACAGCTTGTGGATAGGGAGTCTATATAATAAAAAGTCCTACGTAGGGTGGAGCTGTTGAAAGACAACTCCCTCCCTCTCCCATAAGAGGTAAGGTGATCTCCTGTCTTGAACCATACATTTCCTTCCTGACACATTTCAAGCTCTTCCTGTTCCTGTTCTCAGCAGCAGGGTGGTGTCACTGCTGTCCAGTTGCAGACTGAGGCCCAGGTGGCATCCGCCTCAGGCCAGCAAGTCCAGACCCTCCAGGTAGTGGTGCCCTCTCTGACTCTCTGTAAGCACTGCATGAACTTCTCCTTTCCTCATGTCTGGTGCTGTTTGTGGTAGGATCTCAAGGAGGAATGGCAAAGTCAGCTGCATGTCTTTGATGCTAACTTGTCTTTGAGGCTTATAACATGCCAGTTTTCTAACGTTTCATGCCAAGTCATGTAGTGATTCCAGTGTGAATTTTCTGAAAATAGCATTTGGCTAGTGTGTTTCTTTGGGAATGCCTTGGAAAGAATTGTTACAAGTGACAGGAAGAAATTCTTACAAGTGACGATAGAAATTATTTAGAGCTCAAACTGTATTAAATTGCATGGTGAAATTTCATAAATTATAATACTGGAGCAGAAAATATATGCACATTAGCTAAGCTAGATTGTACTGCATTTTTATTAAAAGGGCAAATCACCTGCAAAATAATCATTGTACTTGGCACATTTTATCTGATGACTAAATCTTGTTAATCTCTTAACCACTGCCTTTTTACCCTTTTCTGGGGAGAAGATAACCTGTCTTTATTACACCTGCAAAGATTATCCCGTACTTCTAGGTTAGACATGAGTGGGATACGCTTTCTATAGGTCTTAGGTGTTCTAGCCACTGTAAGAATTCTTACTTAAACAAATGCAGTTCCCTAACATTATGTTAGCCAAGTTAATATCCTAAATTGGGTGATATTTTGACCAGCTCCTACATAAAATTAGGAGTAGGAGCATTAGTCTCTTCTGTGTCTCTAGGTTACTTTTACTAAAATGACCATATTTTGAGAAACTGGCAAGACTTGGGTGCTTTATATTTTTCTTCCTCCATTGAATGGAAATGTTTCAAAGTCAGACCTAGAATGTAGAACCGGCATCTTGCTTGATTACTAGTGCTGCTAAACATCCTGGAGTTAACTACCCCTTATTGTAATTGTTTTACTTGACCTTTTGGACCTACCCCCACATCTGCCACCCATGGTGTGTACTGATGATATACAACCAATTCTGAACATAAATTAGGCTGAAAGAACCTGAACTTGTAGGTTCTCCCTAACTATATTTGAATCTCAGTTCAGCAGCTTGTAATTCATGTTTTTCATGCTTGCTTCATCTTACCGATATGTAAAATACTGTCATTAACCACTTGTGGAATGGGAATGTAACATGCTCTTAACTGTATGGCTTTTTGTCTGATGCATGTACCTTTGTAATCATTCATATGTTGTAAATACACTGAGCTCCTTGGAGTCTCAAATGGTTTATTATGTGTTCTTATAGCATGTCAACAAGGGGAGAAGTTAAGGCGATGAATAGCCAGAAAATGATTAATAGTTGTGCCTTCAAACTTGTATTCCCTACTTATGTAGATTTTATTTAAAGGAAATGGAAATACTTATAGAAATAATGGCAACCATTCCTTAAGGGTCTTATTATTTCGGAGAATTTTAAATAGTTCTTTCAGTTATTCATGCAATAAATATTCTGAAAAAAATCTTTCCTGATAGAGCAGATGCAGACATTGGTGTAGCAAAGGGGATTTGATTTGGGATGGAGAAGTAGGGAAGGAGAAAGCATGAGAACCAGATTATAAAGTCCTTAAAATCGAAGTGGAATTCCTCAATGAATGGCTTAACAAAAGCTAGGATTTTGAATATTTCTGAAGATTCTGGTACACTTGGGAGGGGGTGCTTAATATCCATATCCCTCTATAACTGATTGATCATGTGATTAACTTTATTTGAACATTCTTTCACTAACATTAAGAATGAGTATTTTAGCCTTACAAATATTCTCTTGTAACATTACAATAAGTAATTTCTCAAAACAAAAATAGAGTCTGAAAATGGAAGTTTTTGACTTTTAGCTATTCTGTTGAACATTCCATTTCACTTTTAAAATGGCTTGGTTTTTTGGCTTCTAGAGAGCATTCTATTAGTTAGATATTTTTATATTGGGACTCAATGTGTTGCAGAGCTCTTACAATGTCCTGACCTCTAGAGTATTCTGTTTATTTATGGGAGCTTGAAATTTGGGAGTTTTTTGGTATATTTGAGTGCTCTGTATAATTTGCATATTTGTCATTGCTTCTGTTAAAGTTAAAATAACCGCAAGTATTGTAGGGTCCAGTGTGAGGAATTCTACCAGTTACTGCAGACTGATCAGAAAATATTTCTTAGCAGTTTTTACTAGTGGGCTCCTTAAACAACCACCAGACTAGAATTCCCAGAGTAAGATGAAGAGGGCAAAAGATGTACATTTCACTTGTGCTTGAAACTATGGGGAGAAAGGGTATTTTACATAAGATTCTAGAGCAGCTTGCTACCCTGCCTCCTGAAGTCATTGCTGGATACAGTTTGGTTTATTCCCTCCAGGTTATTTAGAATTTGTACTTAACCATCATTGCCACCATCAGCAACCCCTCTTATTGTCTCTTCAGCCCTCACTAGAGACCATTGCTGGATATTAGTCTAAAAAGGCAAATAGTCTTGACGTTTTGATTAAATGCTTCTCATGGATTTAGCCTGAACTTGGTCATAAATACCTTATATCTATTGAGGCTTACAAAGACTAGATATACTCCATTATATCTGACTATAAAGTATTCAACTTGGACTTTAGTCAAAGATACCATAGATGCTTGAAGAAGAATGAATTTGAGGACAAGGACTTGAGACTTACTATCCTAGGATCTCTCCTACCTTTTTCCTCTCCCCCTCTAGCAAGGCAGCAAAAATAGTTCGTGATTGTCTTAGTAGAAACCATTTTATGTCTTATGTTATTTCATTGTTGTTATTTTATTTCATCCTAGGTCCAGGGACAGCCATTAATGGTACAGGTCAGTGGAGGCCAGTTAATTACATCAACTGGCCAACCCATTATGGTCCAGGCTGTACCTAGTGGACAAGGTCAAACCATCATGCAAGTACCTGTATCTGGGACACAGGGTTTGCAACAGGTGAGTGGTATGAAAAAGTGTTTCGACAGAGCATTAGAATAGAGGTTTTTAAAGAATAATTTATTACAAACTGTTTGACAGCTGGTACTGTTGCATTTAATTGCTTCCTGCCCTCTATCTGCATTTAGTCAATATTCCACCTTTGTAGTACCAGTGATAAAGCAGAACTAGACAGAAATTGTACATCTCTGGTAAGGACTAATTAGGCATGGTTTTGAGTCAATGTAAAGCATATAAAATGATGGGAATCTAGTTTAATAAAAATAATTCATTGGGTGACCTTTGTTGACATTTCTAGTCAGGAAGGAAGGGAATTTATGGTCTGTTTTAGAGATTCTTGTTTTTGCTCAGAAATCTTATTCTTTTCTTTCCATGTAATTAATAGTTTAAGTTGTCTAGCAAGTAATAAAAAAGGAAATATTTCAGTCCATATCCATCACACACACCTAACACTATATTTGGAGCAAAATTCATAACCTTAAATACTTAATTTTTTTAATTAAAAAATAAATGAATGGTGTTTCTCATAGGAAGTAAGGAAAAGAAAATGAACAAAAAGTAGGTTAATAAATCAAACTTTTAATTTTTCCATATTCCCTTGTAGTTTTTATGCGTACTTTTTTGTTTTTGAAACTTCTTTATTTTCTCTGAAAAACTTTAAACAGATATGCAAATAGACAAGTAATACAATGAACTTGCATGAAGTACTAGCCAAGGCTCTAGTAATGTTCACACATGGAAATTGAGTGAAATGTCCCTTGAGTATTTTTAATTTATAAATTCCTGCTCCACTCTTTTTTTTGCAATGTGTTTTTATGCATACTTTTTGACATGGTTGTACCATGCACCATGCATGTAGTCATGATGTTTTTTTTTTTAGTTAACTGTATTTCCATCTAATTTTCTTTTCTTTTTTTTTTTTTAAGTAAGTTTGGTTTTTAGATTTTATTTATATCTCTTTAGAGCGAGGGGAAGGGAGGGGGAAAGAGAGGGAGAGAAACATTGGTGTGCGAGAGATACATGGATTGGTTGCCTCTTGCATGCCACCACCTGGGGACCCAGCCCATAACCCAGACATGTGCCCTGACAGGGAATTGGTCTTGTGACCTTTTGGTTGAGGCCAGCACTCAATCCACTGAGCCACACCAACCAGGGATAATTTTCTTATTTTATATTTTTATTTATTTTTTAAAGAGAGGGGAAGGGAGGAAGAGAGAAACATCAATGTGTGGTTGCCTTTCTTGCATCCCCTAATGGGGACCTGACCCACAATCCAGTCATGTGCCCTGACTAGGAATCGAACCAGTGACTCTTTGGTTCTCAGACCAGCACTCAATCCACTGAGCCATGCCAGCCAGGGCTAATTTTCTTATTTTAAATTCCTTCATAATGGTCAATCAATTTGAAGAATCAGAATTTACAGCTTACGAAGTATAACTTAAGGGTTTTTTTCTTTGTTATTTATTTGTGCTTTTATAGATATGGTTACTACAGATTTATTTGAGCATGATAGTTTTATTGTTCAGTTGAAATTTTAGGGCAGTTTCTTGGGACAGGGATTGCTTGGACAAGGGGTAGGAGAATTTTTAAAGCTGTTGGCATACTTTACCACAGTAGAGTTGTGGTAACGATTAAAAATAGTTTCCACATTTCTCCATGAATAAATGTGTGAGGTTTTAAATATATTTTCAGTATGCATACTTTAGTCTGTTTTACATTGCTGTTCCATTTCTGTCGTTCCTCTCATTGCCTCTTTGTCCCTCCCTTGCCACGCCTTCCTTTTCATCTTGAATGGAGACAGTGTGATAACAGTGCTTGGAACAGTGTGCTGGGGATACAGTGACTTGACTTTTCATTCTCATGTCTACCATTAAACAAGCTTTTGGATCTTGGCCAGGTCATTTGATTGTCAGTTTTCTCATCTGCAAAGGCAGTTTATATCAGGTGATTTCACGGGTTTACTTCAGCTCTAAATTCCATGATTTTATGGAATTAATAATTTATTTATTTATTTATTTATTTATGTATGTATATATTTATTTTTTTGACTTTAAAAGTCTCTGACAGGGTTTTTATGTTATTCTCCTCCCTCCAAGCAGGACTGTAACTAATCAAACCATCCTGGAAAAATTATTTTCTGGTAATATATATAAGGCTCTAAGTAAGATTCCATAGCTTGCCTTAGAATACTTAACGATGTCAATTCTTTTTTATAAGAGGTTGCTCTCATTATTGTTTTTTGAATAACCATTTCTTTTAGAAGAATACTTTTTAACCTTTTTTATATTGCATCTTCTATTTTAGAATTCCAGTGAGACCCTAAGCCCTCTTAGAAACGGTGCAGATGTCCAGATACATGGAAAATTTTGCATACAATTTTAGGTGAAGATCCCTAAAATCAGCGATACAAACAATGGGACTGGAGTAGAGAACCAAGAAATAGGTAGAAGAATATTGGAAGTTGGTATATAACAAAAATAATATAAAGTAACAGTGAAGAAGTGGTTTTAGAATGATACAGGTGTATAACATGGATGGACTTAGCGGGGATTATGCTAAGTGAAATAAGTCAGACAGAGACGGACATTCCTACCTCATAAATAATAGCAGGCTTCTGCTTCCCCCTGCCCCCTCCTCATAGCATTTTCCACTTTGTAGAAGAATTTGGGTAACTGACCCTCCAGGACCAAAAGAGACCGGTGTCAGCAGGGTACTAATCTTCATGCTGTCTTCCACAGATACAGTTGGTTCCACCTGGACAGATCCAGATCCAGGGTGGGCAGGCTGTGCAGGTGCAGGGCCAGCAGGGCCAAACCCAGCAGATCATTATCCAGCAGCCTCAAACAGCAGTCACAGCTGGCCAGAGTCAGGTAATTCCACCAGCTCCGTGAAGACAGGAGCATAGCTGGTTTGTAAGCCTAGTTGTGAGCCTAGTATTTCACATCTAGTAGAAATGGTGGGGGGAACCAACAGAAACATTTTTTAAGAAAAAGACTACATGGTCTTTTTTTGTGTGATGTCTTAGAATCTGTTAAATTGTGTCATGATTTATTTCCTACAGACGCAGCAACAGATTGCTGTCCAGGGGCAGCAAGTAGCACAGACTGCTGAAGGGCAGACCATCGTCTATCAGCCAGTTAATGCGGACGGCACCATTCTCCAGCAAGGTAAGTGTGCCCATTCATTTCTGTCTACTTTTGCGGGGAAATCTTTTTCATCCTTTGAGCAAATGATGCTCCAGAAATTTCATGGTGACCTCTACATGACATATTTTTGAACGAAAAATAAGACTTTAAGAGTCCATTGATGGTTCCTTGTCAACATCCATTCCATTTGTAGGAGTCCCTACAGTGGTTGTTAAAAGACTGGTCCTGCGGATTATGTAAGCTTTAAATCTTTTCTGGGAAGAAGTATTTCTAAATAGGAAGGTTGAAAATAGGAGTTTCTTTGTTGGTAAGGGGAGAAATGGATCAGAAGTCAACTTGGCATTTGAAGTACTGTTGCTGCTTAGGTATATTTTTTCAGGGCCATTTCATTCACATAATTTATTCCAAAAAACACTTAACATATGTCTACTATTATGTAGAACTTTGCTAAGAAAGTTTTTAGCTTTCTTCTCAAAAAGCCTATAGTCTGATAAGGGAGGCATACATGTAAACAAATATAGTGTAGAGCCCTTATAGAAGTATGTTCTAGGACTAGATGATACATACAGAAGGGAGAGATGAAATACGGCTTTATAGAAGACTACTTCAGAAAGAGGAGGAGATGGCTTAAGCTGAACTTAAGAGCCTTTGGAAGCATTCGTCAGTTAAATCTAAAAAGGACGTCTCATTCCACAACTAAAGGTTTGACTTATAATTAAAACTTAGCAGTATACAAGATCCAGTGAGTGCAGTAACTCTTCTGACTCGGGAGGGGACCTGAACTAGATTGAACACTGGCAGGAGCTCAAAAAAAGAATGGTGAACACTGCTACTTCTTCAGGTGCTGCTGTCGATAGTTTGGGAGCTTGGAATGCTTGATTTAGTTTTAAGTTTTAGACCTGCAACTGACTGATTCATTGTCAGTTTAGGAGGAACAATTTATAAGTTTATAAATTCTCCATCTTGAAACAGATTGTTCATATATACAAAAACAGTGAGTATAGCTATAGTCAGACTGACCTATAAAAGGGGAGGTCTCCAAACTGTCTCACCACCCATTGAAAACTTACTGTCATGCCTAGGAAAGTATCCATTTTAAGGACAAATTTATTTAGAGCCAGAACCCAGTTAGTAGAATTCCAAAGGTTGTGATTACATGGGTTTTATATAGTAAACCAGGCAAAGAGTGAGTGAGTACTTTTTTTCCTTACCTTGTGCTATTTAGTATGTTTTTCCAGGGTGAATGAGTGTGTGCCAGATAGAAGAGGGACTAACTGTGTTCCCTTCTTTCTGTGTACCTGTTTTTTGCTTTATTTTCTTAAAGTTACAGTCCCTGTTTCAGGCATGATCACCATCCCAGCAGCCAGTTTGGCAGGAGCACAGATTGTTCAGACAGGAGCCAACACCAATACAACCAGCAGTGGACAAGGGACTGTCACTGTGACACTGCCAGTGGCAGGCAATGTGGTCAATTCAGGAGGGATGGTCATGGTAAGAATATTGATTTTTCAGCTCACTGTTATCACCTGTAATTTATGTTTTCTGTATATCTCTTTGTCTTTGAGAAATTCTTGAACTTGGAGTTTTGATGTCTGTTACAAAACTTGTTTATAACGTTGACCTCTTGGAACTGAGATTGATCCTTAAGGCACTTACAGACATCTACTTTTACAATAAACATTACAGGAAACCATAATTTATTCTGAGGACCTTCTCTGTGCCAGGCACTATCCTTGGCACTAGGGATAGTGGTTAAACAGATGTAAATGTCTGCTTTTATGTGATCTTACTCACAATTCAAATGTATGTGATCTTATTCAGAATTCAAGTAAAGAAAGGACAATTAGACTACTAATTTTAGTAGTTGGAAAATACATTATTCCTAGTGGATGAAACAAGAAATAAACTAAAAAGTAGAAAAATTGTACCAGAGAAACCAAAAAATGTATGGCTTAAGTATGCTGGGAAGATGGGGAGGAGAGTTGGGTGGTGTGTGTGAGAGCTAAATCCTCATCTGTCAAAATAGGATGTTAGTACATAGTCCCAAAAATGCATAAATTAAGAATTCAGTAGTAGAAGCCTGCACAGAGGTGGAGGAAACTACCAGAAGAAACAATGCAGACATTCAAAGTTACTATAGTTGGGAAGGGAGTGAGGCAAAGGACACTTGTTTTGTCATACGTATAGTATAGTATTTTGTTTTTGTTTGCTTAGAAAAATTAGAATTAAATTATATAGTAATTAAATTAGCTTTATAGCTGTAGAGATTAAGTAGCACTTAATAAATTTGTACCTATTTTTCTTTGTACTGTTTTATTGGCTTATGATAATTATTCTGGACCATTAGATGGCAGCAGACATTCCTAAAAAATGGAGTCATGAGTGGAAAAGAATTTGGACCAGGTTATGTTGTTTCTTAGCTCCTGGGCCCCCTATGACAATAATCTGTGATGTTTGTTTAAATTACATTTAATATAAATGTTCCCCAGGAAATGCATTTAACTGAATGCCACGTAAAAGCTACTCTTGGTAGCATTCAGAAGAAAATATAATAATAGGGATTAAGAAACTATTTTCTGTGTCCATACTTCATGTCACTACTTAATAAACTGGTTTTCTCTTCACACAGATGGTGCCTGGTGCTGGCTCTGTGCCTGCTATCCAAAGGATCCCTCTACCCGGGGCAGAGATGCTTGAAGAAGAGCCCCTCTATGTGAATGCCAAACAGTACCACCGCATACTGAAGAGGAGGCAAGCCCGGGCCAAACTAGAGGCAGAAGGGAAAATTCCAAAGGAAAGAAGGGTACGTATAACAATAGAAAGGCTGTAGGAAGGGAATACCAGGGTTCTACTTTGGGAATTAATTACCTTTTATATGGTTTGTTTTCCCGAGTACCTTCTAAACAATTAAAGGTAGATAGATAGCTGTTATCTTTTATTTTGCATGTGTGTGACTTTTTTTGTCTCCTTATTTTCTTTTTATTTTTTAAAGTATATTTTATTGATTATGCCATTAGAGTTGTCCCAATTTTTTCTCCCCTTTATTCTCCTTCACCCTGCACCCCTTCCCACCAGCATCCCCTCCCCGTCTATTTTGTGCCTACCACTTAGGCTTCTTATTACCTGTACCTTTTTTCCTTTTCTCACCCCACACCTCCCCGCTGATAATTCAGTTTCTTGCTCTTCCTTCCGTGTGATTTCCGTTTCTGTGATTCTGTTCCTGTTCTAGTTGTTTGCTTAGTTTGGTTTTGTTTTTAGATTCAGATGTTGACAGTTGTGAGTTTGTTGTCATTTTACTATTCATAGTTTTGATCTTCTTCTTTTTTTTTTACATAAGTCCCTTTAATATTTCATGTAGTAAGGGCTTGGTGATGATGAACTCCTTTAACTTGACCTTGCCTGGGAAGCACTTTATCTGCCCTTCCATTCTAAATGATAGCTTTGCTGGGTAGAGTAATCTTGGATATAGGTACTTGCCTTTCATGCTTTGAATACTTCTTTCCAGCCCCTTCTTGCCTGTAAGGTTTCTTTTGAGAAATCAGCTGATAGTCATATGGGAACTCCTTTATAGGCAACTGTCTCCTTTTCTCTTGCTGCTTTTAAGATTCTCTCCTTATCTTTAATCTTGGTAGTATAATTATGATGTGCCTTGGTGTGTGCCTCCTTGGATCCAACTTCTTTGGGACTCTCTGAGCTTCCTGGACTTCCTGGGAGTCTATTTCCTTTGCCAGATTGGAGAAGTTTTACTTCATTATTTTTTCAAATAAGTTTTCAATTTCTTGCTCTTCCTCTTCTACTTCTGGCACCTCCATGATTCGGGTGTTGGAGCGTTTAAAGTTGTCCCAGAGGTTCCTCAGCCTCTCCTTATTCTCTTGAATTCTTGTTTTTTCATTCTGTTGTAGTTGAATGTTTGTTTCTTCTTCACCAAATTGTTAATTTGAGTAGGTTTCCGTTCCCTGCATATTTTTCTTTATTTCACTTTGCATAGCCTTCACTTTTTCCTCCCTTTTGCTACCACACTCCACCAATTCTGGGAGCATCCAGATTACCAGTGTTTTGAACTCTGCATCTGTTAGGTTGGCTGTTTCTTAGTTTTGTTTTTGGAGGTTTGATCTGTTCTTTTGTTTGGGCCATATTTTTTGGTCTCTGGCACACCTGTTATGTTGTAAGGGACACAGCCTTAGGTATTTGCCAGGGTTGGGCAACACATGTGCTGCCTTGTGGCACTGTATGTGTGAGAGGGGTCCAAGAGGGAACAATGTTGCTTAGTGGGTTCTCGCTGGCTTTCAGTCACTTCTCCCACTACCCACAAGCAAATTGGGCCCTTCTGCTGCTAGTTCCTGCATAGGTGGGTTTATGTACGTTCTAGGACCCTGAGGGCTCCTCCAAACAATTCTGTGTGGCTGGGAGTTTCTTCTGCTGCCACAACCCCCACAGATTTTTACAGCCAGGTTTTTTGAGGCTTTATCCCCACGCTGGGACCCTGGGTTGCACAGTCTGTCTCGCTCCTGTTTTTCCTCCCAGTTTATCCGCACACAAATGTGGGGTCGCCAGCTCCCGTCTCACCCACCCGGTCCTCCAGCCGCCACCATGCCTTGTCTTCTCTGTCCCAGCTTCCCATCTCGGTCTCCACCCCTCCTACCAGTCTGGATGAATGTTTCTTCTTTAATTCCTTGGTTGTTGGATTTCCATGCAATTCAATTTTCTGGCAGTTCTGGTGGTTTTTTGTTTTTTAATTTTATGTTGTCCCTCTTTTGGTTGTATGAGGAGGCAAAATGTTTCTACCTGCACCTCCATCGTGGCCGGAAATCTGTTATCTTTTATAAAAGTTAGCATTTGCTATTACTATATGCAGCTGCAAATATGAAAACAAAATAACACTGGCTTAAACAAAAATTTTTTTCTTACATAAAAGAAGTCCAGAAATAAATTGTCCTGGGCTAGTAGCACATTCCCACAGTCCTCAAGACCCATTTTCCTCCTGCCTTATTCTGATATTCTTAGTATGCTGTTTGTAGGCCAGGATAGCTGCTTGTGCTCCAGCCTAGGAGCAAATGGAATAAAAAAGGTAGCTCTCTTTTAAGGAAACTCTCAGGAAGTTTGATGTAACTCATTAACCAAAATTTAATTACATGGCCACACTTACCTACCAATAAGTCTAGGAACTGCAGTATTTTTACTGAGTAACCATTTCCCCAAATAAAATTTGGTCTGTTAAAGTGAAGGAGAAGATATGTGTATTGGGAGGAAGGTAGTGATTTCCATGATACCTTTGGGGGGGGGTGTCTTTTATTATTATTATTATTATTATTATTATTATTATTATTATATTCCTGTAACATTCACAGTTTTATGATAGTTATATAAGGTTAGCAGCTATCTCGTGTTTTCTCCAAAGCTTTCATCATAATTCAAAGTTATGATTACCCCTGGTGGCTTTGATCACTGCTTTTCTAAACTATTGAAGTTGGAATCTGTGCATTAGATAATCTAACTATGCTGTTTCCAGCTAGTACTTAAATGGTTTTATTTCTCTTGTTTTAGAAATACCTGCATGAGTCTCGGCACCGTCATGCCATGGCACGGAAGCGTGGTGAAGGCGGACGATTTTTCTCTCCAAAGGAAAAGGATAGTCCTCATATGCAGGTAAGAAGATTTATACCTTTCATTCTTATTACTTTGTATTTTCTTGGGTGGAAGCCTTTGCCAGTATCCTGCTATTTTGACACTAGAGACTAATCATATTCTCTAAATTGTAGGCAACATTGTGTACCTTTTGTCTTAAAGCAGTAAAGGTCTTTAACCCAGTGGCCTTTTCTTCCCATCTTTGCCAATTATTAATATTCTTTCATGAAATTTTCACTTTTCTTGATTTTCAAAGAACAGTGGCAGCTTACACCTTATTGCCATGTGCCAGCCATTATGTTAAGTACTTTTATAAGCATTTTTTTCTCACTGAATCTCTATAGCAGCCTCAAGCCCCAAGAGGGCAGAATAACCTTTCCATTTTACAGTTGAATCTGAGGTTTAGAGAGGTTAAATACTTTGCCTAAGGTAAAATACTTAATAAAATGGTACAGCTGAAATTCAAACCCAGGCAGTATATGAGGTCCGTCCAGAAAAAGTCCAGCCATTATTAATATAACGAGAACTGTTTGCACCACATCTGTGTAACCTGGCAGCCACAGAGAGTGGACTGGAATGTGCATGTGTAAACAATGATGGCTTCACTGTAATAGTCAGTGGGGGCAGTAGACACCATTGAATGGGCACATGTACTGTGTGGCTATCTCATTCAAAATGACTGAGTGAGTAGAGCAACAGTTCTGCATCAAATTTTGTGTTAAGCCTAAACATTCCTCTGCAGAAACTTACTCAGATGATTCAGAAGGCTTTCAGGGTCTATGCAATGAGTGCAACACAAATAAAAGCGTGGCAAAGATTCCTCAATGATGATCGAGAATCTGTTGAGAGTGATCCACGTTCTGGAAGGCCTGCAACAAGCGGAACTCCAGAGAACGTGTGTAGGCTGCAGTCAACAAAGATCAGCAACTGACTGTGTGAAAACTAGAAGCTGATCTGGAGATTCCAAAAACTACTGTGTCTGAGATTTTGATGCAGGATCTTGGCATGAAATGTGTCATGGCAAAATTTGTTCCACAGCTTCTGCTACCAGAGTAGAGGGAACATTGTGCCACGGTTGCTAATGACTTGATTCAAACCGTTACCAATGAACCAGATTTCCTTAAGAAGGTCATAACTGGAGATGACTCATGGGTCTACAGCTATGATCCGTAAACAAAGGGCCAGTTGTTCCAAGGGAAGTCGCCTTGTTCTCCACGGCCAAAGAAAGTGCAGCAAAGTTACAGCAAGATCAAGACCATATTAACTGTGTTTTTTTGATTGGGAAGGTGTTGTCCATCGCAAGTATGCCCCTCCAGGCCCAACAATTAATGAAGAGTACTACCTCAATGTTTTTCGCTGGTTGAGAGATGCAATGCAACAAAAATAGCCACAGCTATGAGCAGCTGGTGATTGGCAGCTTCATCACAACAACCCACCTGCTCATTTAATACGCCTTTTTTTTTTTTAATAAATATTGTCTATTTTTTAAAAGATTTTATTTATTTTATTTTTAGAGGGGAAGGGAGGGAGAAAGAGGAGGAGAGAAACAGCAATGTGTGGTTGCCTCTCCCGCGCCCCCTACTAGGGAACTGGCCTGCAACCCAGGCATGTGCCCTGACTGGGGAATCGAACCGGTGACCCTTTGATTCACAGGCTGACACTCAATCCACTGAGCTATACCAGCCAGGGTTCATCACGTCTTTTGCAGAGTTTTTTGGCAAAACATCAAGTCACACAGGTGATTCAGCCTCCCTATGAGATTTGGCGCCCTGCAACTTCTAGCTTTTCCCAAAGTTAAAACCACCTTTGAAAGGGAAGAGATTTCAGACCGTCAGTGAGATTCAGGAAAATACGACAGGGCAGCTAATGGCAATTCCAACAAAGGATTTTGCAGAGTGATTTGAACACTGGAAGAGACACTGGGAGAACTGTGTGAAGTCCCAAGTTGCCTGCTTTGAAGGGGACTGAGGCATCACTATCCTATATACTATCTTTGTTTATCTTAATATCTGCAATAAACATCTCTGTTTTTCATATTACATAGCTAGATACTTTCTGGACCAACCTCAGAATTCCAGAGCTTACTCTGTAACTACTACTGTATTATACCGGTTCCTAATCTAATTCCACTGATTTTTTTCTGAGTCAATATATCCAAAATAAAACTCTTGATTTTTTGTTTTAATGCCGCAGCCACTCATCTCAACAAGAGACATGTCCATCCACCCAGTCACTAAAGCTAGAATTGTCCAAACCTTGGTTTTGCCTCAAATAAAATTTGAATCAGTTTGCCTCCCCCAACCCCCAGCTGTTTTCAGCCTAGTCTAATCCTCTCTGTTTTGGTTCAATTAGTGTAACAGCTGCCTACTGTTCTCTCTTGTACCCTTCAGGTCCACTATCCACATCTTAGTGTGATCTTTTTTAAATGTGCATCATATCACATCACTGTCTTTCTTAAACCCCTCTACGCCTTGCCCTTTCCTGTTTACCTTGGCAAACCAAGTCCTGCATGATCTAGCTCTGGCTTCAGTTTCTCCTACTCTTTGGTCTTTATGCTCTTGCTACACTGTTTATTGGTCTCTCTCCTACCATTAGAACCTTTATCTTTAAAATAGCCGACCTGTAAAGTTTTTTATTGCCCACCTTTTTGCGTGGCTACCTCCTCATCCTTTAAGTCTTCTTTTAAATCTGAGAGGCCATCCCTAGCCCACCCTAACCAGAGTAGGTCTCTCCTACCCCATTATTTCCCCACATCTTTAGAGTGTAATAATAACTGAATCGTTTTATTTATGTAATTGTGCAGTGTTTGTCTCCTTCACTAGGCTATCAGCTGTGTAAAGAGTAGAGATTATTTTGCTTTTAGCCTAATGCCCCATCCAAAATAAGAACTCAGTCAATGTTTATTGAATTAATGGATTTCTCCCATTCACTGACACTTTATTCTGTATGACTATCACACCCCATCTGTACTGTTGTCATACTGGTCTTTATAAGATAGTGCTTTTATAACCATGTCAGGCCCCTGTTCAAGGATGCATGCTAGTTTCTCATTTCTTACTGCATCAGATCTCAAACTATTTATGTACAACATCTGAGCAACTGCTCTTCATCATATCTCTCAATAGTCATAGTGGGATTTCTCAGTGTCCCCACACATGAGCACTGATTCCTTCTATGCTATTAATTCCTACCTGTAGTCTTAGAGCCTCTCCTTTCTCATTACTTTTTCATGCAGGATATAGAAGTAGAGATGCCAGATATGGGCATTGTGCCAGGAACTCTCCTAATACCATGTACTAACAACATGACCTCAGTCAATTTACTTAGCCTCTTTTAGCCTCAGTTTCTTCACCTTAAAGTGAGATGCTATTGATATCTCACTGGAATGTTGTGGAAATTTCACACAGTAAGTCACCGTAGGTGCTTACTTAGTCTAGTGCATGATGAAGGCTCAGTAAATGCTGCTTCTGTTCTCACTGATCAAGACCAAGCTCCAGTCCTACCACCTGCAGAAATCTTTCGTCTCATCCTTGGATCATGCCAATTGAGGCTTCAGAGCCTTGGTGTGGAAGAACTGAAGGTGGTTATTGCGGAGAGTTACAAAAAGATTCCACAGACAAATCCTTGTCTTAACACTGCAGGTTTTAAGTAAGAGACAGCAGGCGGAGTTTAGTGGAAAGAATATTAAATGAGTACCAAGAGATTTGGGAGTTGGTCCTTGCTGAGCTCCTGACTTTTTGACTCTGGTCCGAGCAAATCAATTTTCCCATCTGGGCATCAGGTTTATCTGTAACCTTTAAGTTACACTCTAACCTTTTAACAAAGTGACTGCATTAAAGTAAGCAAATTCTAATGTCACTTAGCTGACATTAAGTGCTCAGCATTTAAATATGATGATCAGAAAATAATGACACAAAAATACTACATGACATACCTTCTCTTCATCTTCTTCTTAGCCACCTCTAAGGAACCTTAAACATTATGTGTAGAGCACAAAACAGGTGTGCTATCAACTCTGGAGTGTTCAGTAATGGAGTGCCAGGCGAGATTTTTAATCCTTTTAAGAATAAAGTTTATTGATTCTTTGTTTCCTAAAGGAGCTGCATTTTAATCCATGTATTCAGACTTGTATGCAGGCCTTTGGTTTACTTGGCAAAACTGTGTCTATGCCCTTGGTGATAAAGTATTGGGAGCCTGAAATTTCTGTTGCTTTTGCAAAGGACTTTCCTCATTATTATGCTTTCTTTGTCTCTAGGATCCAAACCAAGCAGATGAAGAAGCAATGACACAGATCATCCGAGTGTCCTAACCCCAGGCCATGTGATGGACCTGATTAAGGTCATGTTCCTCGCCATTGTTCCAGGAAATTGATCAGTTCTTCCAGTGGGACACTGATGATCACATTCTGCCCTTTTTACAGGACAGAAACCCACTTAGTTTTTAATAAGTGGCTCAGTATTATAATTGCAGCAGTGTCTGGCAAATTGAAGTTGGCAAGCCTTTTTCACCCTTTCAGTCAGGACATGTTTTAAGACTGTTGATGACATTGACATTTCATGGATTAGGATGATGCAAGAGACTCATGCCAGCCCTGCAGTACCACACACAGCACTTAAGTTGACTGGTGAAGCCAGTCAGCTATCTCAGCAGGGGAGAATAACCTTCTCAGACTAAACTGAATTCAGGGAAGATGGATCCCACTCCTTCCCATGGAATCTAAACACCATCCATCCCTCTGATGAGGGATCTCAGGCTAAGTAAATGGACACTTTGTATTCAGAGATGACTTCCAGGCAAAGAAGTTCCGTCTCATAATATGGAAATAATAAATTCTCTGAGATATATTCATCTAATCTGTGGTAATAATAAGAATCTCTGTGTGCCCAGCTGATAGGTTGGTATTTTTGGACACCAGCCAAGAAAAAGCTAGTTCTGGGGATTGAATGATAAAAGAATCAAGCACTAAAAATAATAATTGCTGAATCTTTTTTTAGCTTTGCCCAGTTGTGGTCTGCTTGTCCCATCTGTTGACAGGTCATCTGGACCATAGGTCTTACTATAGCTACTTTTAAGACAATTTAGAAGGTGTTGGAACTTGAAACTTGCTTTCCTAAGTAGAGAACAAAACAATGTAACTTCTGTGCTGAAGACATTGGTCATAACTCCTAAACAGAGAGCCAAACTAGAGATTTTCAATCATAGGCTTAGTGACAGCATTTGGAAAATAGAAGGGTTTGTGTGTGTGCTTCAGTCTAGAAGAAGAGAGAATAGTTTATATACCCATGTGTTGTCATATAGCATGATTCTTCAGTGGATGGATGCCTGGGATGGATCATTAAGATGAAGAGAATAATTTACATTTACACTACGGCCTTTTACCGAGAACAGAAAGTGAGAAGTATGAGATTTGGCCCTTGACAATTTCTGGAAAGCACTGTTCAAAAAACTGTGCTGGGTGTTCTCCAGGTTACCTGCTAGAGCTTGAGGTAGATGTCGGCTTCACTCCTGCAGTGCTTTGTGCTGGCCCCAGAAAACACATTCTCATTCTTCCCATGGCAGCTGACTCTTTGCTTCCAGTTTTCATTTGTTTCCCCCCCTTTCTTCATAGGGCTTATGCAGGAAGGTTTTCACATTGCATCTACATCTCGGGGACAGATTACAGACTGGAAATAGAGATGCCTGCAGTGTAGGAAATTGGGCCACAGTTCCCAGAATGGGTTGTGCCTCATTTCCTTTCTAGATGTTGAACCCTGGTAGAAATAAGATGATATTTCAGAAGAGTTTCTGCCTACTCTGGAAACAAAGAGGGAAACCTTAATTCTTCAGAGGAACATTTGGGTTTGACTTAAATACCAAGAGTAAAGATGGGCGTTTTTATATTACTCTAATTATATTAAGAGAGAAAAGATAAATTTGGCTTTTTAAAGAAAACATCACAAAAGGAAATCATTGTAATGGTAGAAAAGAGGTACAGAGCTATGCAAAGGAAGCAGGAAGTGAAGTATTTCTAGTTCCTGAAATCAAATTATCTCTTGGCTTCTGGTGGGGGTTGGGGGGCGCATTCTTTGGTAGGCTCACTAGAAATTTCTGGCTCTTTATATTTAGAGTTTCAGATGTTAACTTTATCCAGTAAGCCCCAAATTTTTCAGATGATATATTACTAAAAACAATGAGGAACTTATATACTTTGGTTTGTTTAGGAATCTTTAAGATGCAGCATTCAGAAGAAATTCCTCAGATTTAATTTCTAATACTTAGGCCAATAGCAATTCTAAAATGCTATTTATTTGTGTTTCTAAGTTTGTACATAGTAATACCAACCTCATTGTTGCAGAATTATTTTTTTATGCATTTGAGTTTTGTTTGAAATGAAATGCTTCAGTGGTTATTTTGTCATTGCATTTCAGCTAACTCATGGCCCTTTTATTGTGGTCATTTTAGCACACAATAATATCCCACAAAGTGGGGGTTTGAGATTTGGATTTTTTCTTTATTTGTTGCTATAAGTTCTTTTATTCATTTGCCCCTGTGACTATTGATGACTTCTAGATGCAGAAAGAGTGAATGATGAGTGAATAATTGGTTTAATGGATAGTTTTACCACTTCTTGAGTGCTTTTTTTCAGGATAATTGTAAATGAATATATTTTAATTGTATTGGTACATTGAACATGTTAGTGTCTATACCACTGGACCAACAACATTTTATGGCTGTTGAGTGCCTGATAATAATGTCTTGCTTTTCCTTTGGGACTCCAATTATATATCTTTTACCCCCAGCAGTAGGGGGAGTACAGGTGATTTGATCATTGATGTCATTGCAATTGTTATTTTTTAAAATAAATTTATAAAAATACTAAAAAGTTATTTGAATTTTGAGAAGTCTACATCCCCTGGGTTTTAGGTTTATAATGTTGAAATTGAAATCTCTGTAGACAGACATGTGAACTCTGTACAGTGTCAAACTTGTACTGCCCAGACCTCTTAGTTATCTTACCTCTTAATCTCCTTCTTTCCATTTGGCCCTCCCACACGCCTAACAACATACTGTCTGTTATCTGTGGGCTAATCATATATTTGGTGTTACTACTGGAAGTGTTAATCGAAATGCAGAGTAACACCTTTAGTAAAGTTAGCCCACCAAAACGGTATTGATTTATTAGGTGTTGTAGAACTATAGATAGTGAAGATAAAAGTTTTTAGTGTTTTATTCTTCATGAATCTGAGCAACAGACTGGCAACCTCAAGTGTGCCAGAATGCAAAAGTCAGAACCAGAAATTAAGAGAGAACCAGCCACAGGGAGCCTCCCTTAAGAGACCCAATAGTCCTGTCCTGGCAGACACCTGAAACAGAAGAAATTCCCCTAACAATTGAAACGGACTATCAGTAAAATAGCCTTAGTCTAACCGTGTTAAAGACCATCCTGGGTTTGCTTTAGCCAGATGCCCCTGGAATTTGTCCTTAGAAATTCAGAGATGACCCGTTCCTACCTGTGGTAGTACGCAAAGACTGCCCTATTGCTACTTATCCCAGATTGTGTTTTGTCCTGGAAGCATCTTCACTATCACATTTCAAGATGAAATAAACGTGGACTTCGAGTGCCCCGGGCTTCCCTGCCACGCCTTCCGCCCCTCTCCTCCCACCGGTCCGGAATCCAAAGCCAGGGCGTTAGGGGGAAGGCAGCACGAAGCAGGCGGGGCGAGGCCCACAGCTGTCTCCGATTAGCGATGCCACAAGGAAGTCCACAGTCATTGGTTCGTGGGAGGGTCCCCGCTAGGGTAATGGATGCGGATTGGCTGCTACACTGAGAGCCCCGGTAGCTTGATGGGCAACCCCGCCACTGTCATGGCGTCCGGTGACGCGGTGAGGGCGCCGTTTCTGTGGCCTGTGGGAGCCCGGTTGGCGGCGCTGCTTCCCGACCTCCTGGTCTTCAGGAGGCCCCGGGCATCGGAACCCGAGCTGGCCACGACCCAGGGCGTCCTCCTCAGCGTCCACGTGACGGGTGAGGGCGAGGGGAGGTGTGTCGCTCTCCCCGACTGCCAAAGAGGCGGCTGTTGGGCCTCAGCTCCTAGAGGCCGAGGCGTTTACCGGCCTGGCCCCGGGCGAGCTAAGACGCTGTTTAACTGCGGGCCGGCGGCCGCGGGAAACCTTGAGGGCCGTTTTCAGAGCAGGAGGACGCCGTTAAGAGTTACCTGGCTGAAACCCTTGAGTTCCCTCAGCAATGATGAAATTGAGACTCGTAAAGGGGAAAGGACTCCTCCCAGGCCACCTCGCAGACTTTGAATCCAAGTTTCCCCCAGTACCGAGCATTTTCCAATAAGTATTTTTCTTCATCTACTTATTGTATTCGTTCAGTTGATTCATTCTTTAGGTGTACAAGTATGTGCCCGCCATTGCGCTAGGAGTTAGAGAACTAGCAGCTATTTGAGAGTCGTTTATTTAACAAATATTTATGGACTGTATGTGTCATGGATACGAAGATGAGTGATACAAGGTGCCTTCCTCAAGGAGCTCAAAATATGTGTTCTCTATAAAGCATTACTCTTCCCCTTGTCAGAGGGGTCTCTATCTATCACATGGGGAGAAATCCTATAGTTCCCTTGGCCAGGGAACCTCAGAGGATGGTGGGAAAGAGGTGGCCGGCTTCAGGTGAAAAGGGGCACGTGGGGGACCCCACCGTCTGCAGCTCCTGGAAACACGGGAAGTGTGGCCCTTTGGATTGCCCCAGAGGCAGCAGCAACCTGCCTGGCCCCCCAACCACGTGGAAGGGTAATGGAATTGCTCACCCCCAAGAGGTCTGCTGCTTTTACACCAGTCTGATATGTGGAGGGAATAGGGCCTAAAAGTAGGATTTGCAGCTAACCCAGTCATTTCTGCTTTGTTGGTCAGGGTTTACAGCATTAATGGACAGGTTCAGCCTGACCTGCAAGTCGGAACATGACATGGACAAACTGACCCACATCTTCAGTTATTACATTAGTGACATCGTGGAGCGTGAGTGACCATTGTAGGGGAGCAAGGAAGGTGTGGTCTGGCCTCCTGAGGGTTTGTAGCAGAAGAGGGCCTGGGATACTTTAAAAGGGATACTGAAGGGGCATTCTTTCAGTATTAACTCATCTCATTTCTTCAGGTTGTCACCGACAAGCTCGATCTTTGCCTGTTCGAGCTGCCATTCTCCCCAGTCTCACATCCTGTTGATTGAATGTTCAGAAACAGGAAAAAAACTAATTTTAACTTTGCATGTTTGTATTTTATTTCAAAATAAAGTATTCCTCAGGGTGTCTCTTCTAACAATAATGTGATGTTCCCCATGTATGTATTTTAGGCATAATTTACAAAACACCTTCCCACACTGGTATTGCCTTTCAATCCTGTGAGGTAGGAATGAGTAGTTCCTTTATTTTCTACCATGTATTAAGCTTGTGCATATTTGTGTAATCTGGAAAAGAAACTCCTAATTTGTGCAGTAGAGTTTGAGTGCCTACTATGTGATATGCACTATAACAGTGCAGAGGGTGCAAAAACCTACTCTTTGGGACTTTTCAGTCTCTAGTTAGGCCTACCCAACAGAAATTACTCTGGCCCTATACTCTTTAGTACATATATAACATTCCTACTCTTTACTGACAGTGCCCCATACAGTTACATCTATCATTCTGAGATTCTCCAGAATACTTAACTTTGTAGCATCCTCCTTTTGACTCACCCCTTACCCCTGAGGAACAAGTATAAATGGCCTTTCAGTTTTTCTCACCAAGTTTAGATGAAAGGGGGGAGATAGAGATTATGTATTAGGTAGGAATTATAACACCAAGAACTACTGATTACTAGAAATACCTGAGAAATAAGACATGGTACCTGCTTTTGTGGAGTTTCCGTTTTAGTGGGTAAGACAATAAATATTAGGATGATTGTCAATTATACATTCTACAAAGGAAATAAATAGGGTATGGTGGTAAAAAACAAATTATAGGGCGATAGTTTCTATATTAGGGTAGTCATAGGTGATGTTTAAGCCGAGACACAAATGATAAGAGGAACACCTTGTGAAGAGTCACAGGTAAAGCATTTCAGACAGAAGTATGCCAAATACAAAGGTTCTGAGATGGGAGAAAGCTTGACATGTTTTAGGAACTGAGAAGCCAGAGTGTCTAGAGCATAGCTAGTGGAGGAAGAGAGGTTTCTGGTGAGGTTGGAGACCATCAAGCTGTATAGACCATAGTAAGGAGTTTGGATTATGTATGTTCATACAGAGGGAAACTGTGGAAAGGTTCTAGCAAGGGAGTGGTGTGAATTGACCTAACAGTTTTTAAGAGCTCATTTTAGCTGCCTCATGGAGATTGGGTTAAGGGAGCTGGTGAAGTGTAGAGAGTAAGAATGGAAGCTGGAAGAGGTAATTGGAACAGTTGTAGAAAGATGATAGAGATTTGGTCTAGGGTAGTGGTTCCCAACCTTGGCAGCACATTAGATAATCATGTGGGGAGCTTTTAAAAATCCTGGTGTCCAGACCAATTAAAACAAAGTATTTTGAGGTAGGCCCAGGAATTGGATTTTTAAAAGCTTTGCAGGCAATTCCATTGTGCAATCAAGATTGGAATCATTGATCTCAAGATACGGCAGTGGAGCTGTATGGAAATAGATTGATTTGAAATACATTTTTCAGGTTTTATAGACAGGATTTGCTGATGTATTGAATTTCAGTGGTAAGAAAAGGGACTCTCAAGTTTTCAGCTTTCATAAACGAATTGATGGTGACATCACTTACTAAAATGGGGAAGCCTGAGCTTTGAAAACAAAAATCAGATCCTGTTTTGAATATTTTGAGCTGGTGATAGCAATACGTCATTCAAATGGAGAGATCAAAGTGTGAATTGAGAAGAGCATAAATAAAGAGAAAGAGCCTAAGACTGAGGCTTGAGGCATTCCAGGGGAGGATTCTGATTAGGGAGGAAGAACCTACAAGAAAGACTGTAAGACAGCAAGTGAAGTAGGATATTGTGGTATTCAAAGGGAAAGTAGTCTAGAAGAGGGTGGTGGCTGGCTGGGTTGAAAATGAAAGGTGTCAAATACAGTGAGGTCAGAAAATACTGAATTTAGCAAGATAAATTCTGTTAATTATCTTGATAATTTTAGTGAAGTGGCAGAGATGGAAGTCAGTAAGCTGAGAAGAGAACAGTAGAGAAAATATTTGAGTAAGTAGGTTTTGAGGAGGAAATTATATATAGTCAACTCTTGAAAATTTTTTTGCTGGGAATGTGGCAAAAACAAAAACAAAAACAAAAACATGGCCCTAATAGCTAGAGAAGAAGGTAAAGTCAAGAACAGGTAGATTAATTTTATTGTGCTTTGTTTTTGTTTCTTAAAATATTTGTAGGAATGATGCAATAGAAGATCAGGGAGGGAGTGAAGCTTTCGAGAGGGTGAGCAGAGCTGGGATCCAGAGCACAAATAACGGGGTGGTTTGAAGTGAACAGAATTACTTCGCCATTTTAGAGATGATCTAAGTACAAACAGATTATCTGTTTTGGGGGGAAGCTAGAAGGAAGGAAGAAGGAACCTAAGCCTTAGAGTACACAAACAGACCAGAAAAGATATGAGGAAAATTCAGTAGGTTATTTTTTCTAACATATATGATTCTTCTGTGATCGGGTATAGTTCTGATTTTGACTTACTTTCCTCTCTCTCTCTTACTCAATTTCAGATGTACTCTGTTTTGGAGGGGATATCCTAAATATTACAGGTATTTTTCAGTTTTTCTGAACATTTAAAGGACTGTAAGTGAGAAAGACTACAGTTAGGTGGAGTTTGACATATTTGTTTATTCAGCATTGTTTGGTTATTAATATGTTCTGGGCCTGGGGAAACAAAGATGAGAAAGACACAATCTCTGCCTCAGAGGGTCTCCTGGTCTAATGGAAAAGCATTGCCCATCTTAAGCTCACATTGATTTACATTTTGTTCAGATCGAATGACAGAAAAACAAGTGCCTGTAGAGCATTCATGGGAAAACTAATGAGAAACTTGGTAGTAGCAGGAGCTAAATATAAGCTAGGGAGGAGTCAAAATCTCCTATCTGGACAACTCTGAGGATCATTGACAGCTTTATGCTATAGAGTTGGCCCATCTTTTTACTGAAGCTTAGACCAGACAAAATTAGATTTGAACATGGACCTACATTTTGTGAACCTCTTTGCTAATACCTCTCCCCATCTTTTAGTATATTGGTGGAAGGAAGATTACCAAAACAATCCTTAAACCTTAGTAATATGTCAACTTCTACCTAGTCATGTTTTTATATGCTCAATAGTTTTAAGAATCTAAAGAAATATTTTAACCTAGGATAATAGATAAGGCCAGGACACCTTGCATGATATCTTCTGCATTATTGGGAACCTTGCACTGCCCAAGTGATTCCAGGTATTTGACCTCTGTCAGCCTGTCTTGTGTCTCTGCAGGGAATGTGCTCCTGGCACTGTGGACAGTAAAACAGAATCAACTGAGGGACATCATTACCCTGGTGGTGAAATGCAGTCTGGAGATGCAAGAGAAATTTGGGATCTACCATACCAGAGAAGGCCAAGACCTGCAGCTAAAGATAGGTAGTAGCTACTAAAACAGGTCCAATTAAAGAATAACAGAAACAAAAAACACTTAAAAATTTTTGAAAGATAAATAACAAATTGGGTAAAAAAATTGCAACTCATATCATATAGACAAAGGGTGAATTTAATATAGAAAGAATACACAGAAATTTTAAAAAAGAAATCAAGAAAAGACTAACATTCTAAGAAAAATGGTTAAAAGACATGAATAAATAGTACACAAAGCAATACATCAGATGGTCAACTTGATAATAAGAAAAATGCCAATTGAGATCATTTCTTATCTATAGATACACATAAATCCAGATGCTAAACACACTGAAGATGTCGAGGCTGTGAAGAGAGAGCTTCCTCATGTGGTACTGGTGGGAATCGACAATAATACAGCTGCTCTGGAGGGTGATTCAGTAATCTCTATGAAGATTACAACTGCATTTATTCTTTATCCCAGCAATATTCTGAACATTTGTCCTATAGCTATACCTGAGGATATATGAAATGTCATATGTACAAAATTATTTATTGTAATATGGTTTGTAATAAAAGGTTGAAAACAATCCATTTATAGGAGACTAATTAAACACTAACATGTCTGCTCAACAAGAGTCTCTGCAACTTTAAAAAAAATGTTCTGATACAGCAATATCTCCAAAATATAGCTGATAAAAAGTGGGTAGTATTTTATTGTATGGATATACTACAATTGGTTTATCTACTCACTTTTTTTTTTAAAGTTCTGGCTAAGAGAAGAATTTAGAGCCAAGACTCAAATTATAAGGGAAAGTTTATTTAGAAAGTCACAGAAGTAGAAAAAATGAGCTGTAGAAGAAATGGGCTCAAGAAACAAGTTACAACAAAGGCAGGATCCTTGGAGCTAAGGAAAGAGGGAGAAAGGGAGAGAGATACTCACCTTCAGAGATGATAGAGAGTGCTCAGGGGGAAGAAAGAGAGAAAGAGCCCTGGGGAAAAGAGCAGGTGTGCTCCATAGAGAACCACTAGCCACTCACTCTTGATGGACAATCGAGTTACCAATTTTTGGCTATTACGAATGAAGCTGTGATGAACATCTGTGTACATGTCTTTGTGTGGACATATGTATTCATTTCTCTTGGGTAAATACCTAGGAGTAGAAGGTCTAGGTCATATGGTAGATACACATTTACCTTTGTAAGAAATTGCTAATCTTTTTTTCCAAAGTGGTTGTATCATTTTACATTCCCACCAGCAATGTAAGAAGATTCCAATTTCTCCATGTCCTTGTCAATTCTTATTATTTATTGTCTGTTTGAAGAACTTCTTTAACATTTCTTATAATACGAGTTTGCTGGAGATATGTTAGTTCAGCCTTTGTATGTCTGGAAAAATCTTTATTTCACCTCTTTTTTTTAAAGGTATTTTCACTGGGTATAAAATTCTAGACCAATGGGGTTTTTTTTTCTCTTACGTTAAAGATGTTGTTCTGCTATCTTCTGGCTTGTGACATTTCCAACAAAAAAATCTACTTCTGCCTTTATTTCTTTGTATATAATGTATCTGTCTTCTGGCTGCTTTTAAGATTTTTTTTCTTTTTTATGTATTTTTTATTGTTAATCTATTACAGTTGTCCCAGTTTTTCCCCCTTTGCCCTCTTCTGCCCAGCGCCAGCCCTGCCCCGCCACTCTGACAGACAAACTCCACACTGTTGTCCATGTCAGTGGGTCATTCATACATGTTCCTTGACTAGTCCCTTCCCCTTCTTTCCATCATCATCCCCCTCCCCCCTCATCCACCCTGGCTGCCATCAATCTATTCCATGTTTCCATGCCCCTAGTTCTATTTTGCTCATTAGTTTATCTTATTTCACTAGATTCTTCTTATAAGTGAGATCATATAGTATTTGTCTTTCACCAACTGGCTTATTTCACTTAGCATAATGCTCTCCAGTTCCAGCCATGCTGTGCCAAAAGGTATGAATTCCTTCTTTGTTTCTGCTGCATAGCATTCCATTGTGTAAATGTACCACAGTTTTTTGATCTTCTCATCTACTGATGGGCAATTAGGCTATTTCCAGCACTTGGCTATAGTAAATAGTGGCACCATGAACATAGGGGTCCATAAGTTCTTTTGAATTGGTGTTTCAGGATACTTAGAGTATAATCCCAGCAGTGCAATCACTGGGTCAAACGGCAATCCTATCTTTAATTTGTTGAGGAAATTCCATACTGTTTTCCACAGTGGCCGCACTAATCTGTACTCCCACCAACAGTGCATTAGTGTTCCCTTTTCTCCACATCCTCACCAGCACTCGTTTGTTGATTTATTAAATAATGATAGCCATTCTGACAAGTGTGAGGTCGTGATATCTCATTGTGGTTTTAATTTGCATCTTTCTGTTGGCTAGTGAATTGAGCAGTAATTCATGTCTATGGGTGTTCTGTATGTCTTCCTTGGAGAATTGTCTGTTCAGGTCCTTTGCCCATTTTTTAATTGAGTTGTTTGTCTTCCTGGTGTTGAGTTGTATGAGCTTTTTACATATTTTGAAGATTAAACCCTTGTCCAGTGTATCATTGGCAAATATGTTCTCCCATATGATTGGTTCCCTTTTCATTTTGATGATGATTTCTTTAGCCATGTAGAAGCTTTTTAATTTGGTATAGTCCCATTTGTTTATTTTTTTTCTTTTGTTTCTCTTGCCCTTGAAGATATTATGTAGCAGCATAAATATTGCTACATTGGATATCTGAAATGTTTTCCTCTAGGACTTTTATGGTATCATGACTTATATTTAAGTCTTTTATCCATTTTGAGCTTCTTATGGTGTTTGGTATAAGTGGGTGGTCTAGTTTCAGTTTTCTGTATGTACCAGTTCAGTTCTCCCAATGGCATTTATTGAAAAGACTATTTTTACTCCGCTGTAAGCTTGTACCCCCTTTGTCAAATATTAATTGATCATAGAGACAGGGGTTTATTTCTGGGCTCTCTATTCTATTCCATTGATTTATGTGTCTGTTTTTATGCCAGTACCAGGCCATTTTGATTACAGTGGCCTCATAATATAGTTTTGTATCAGGTATTATGATCCCTCCAACTTTGTTCTTCTTTCTCAAGATTTCTGAAACTATTTGGGATCTTTTTTGGTTCCATATAAATTTTAGGGGTGCTTGTTTTAGATCAGTGAAAAATGCCATCAGTATTTTAATAGGAATTGCACTGAATCTATAGATTGCTTTGGGTAATATGGACTTTTTAATGATGTTATTTTTCCAATCCATGAACAGGTTATATACTTCCATTTACTTGTATCTTCCTCTCTTTCTTTCTTCAATATTCTATAGTTTTCCAAGTACAGGTCTTTTACCTCCTTAATTAAATTTATTCCTAGGTGCTTTATTTTTCTTCCTGCTGTAGCAAATGGAATTTTTTCCCCTAGTTTCTCTTTCTGAGTTCATTATTAGTGTACAAAAATTCCATCAATTTCTGAATATTTACTTTGTATCCCGCTGTTTTGCCAAATTCACTTATTAGGTCAAATAGTTTTTTGGTGGAGCCTATAGAGTTTTTTATGTACATGGTCATATTATCTACAGATAATGACAGTTTTACATCCTCATTTCCAATTTGAATGCCTTTTATTTCTTTTTTTTTTTATCTGATTGTTGTGGCCAGAACTTCCAATACCATGTTGAATAAGAATGACGAAAGCAAATCCCCTTGTCTTGTTCCTGATCCTAAGGGAAAAGCTTTTAGTTTTTGCCCATTGAGTATGATGTTGGCAGTACGTTTCTTGTATGTGGCCTTTATTACGTTGAGTTATGCTCTCTCTATTCCCACTTTACTGACTGTTATTTTAAGTGGGTGCCAGATTTTATCAAATGCTTTTTCAGCCTCTGTTGATATGATCATGTGGTTTTTGTCCTTCATTTTGTTTATTTGGTGTATTGCGTTTATTGATTTGCAAATATTGTTCCATCCTTGCATCCCTGGGATAAATCCCACTTGATTGTGGTGTATGATCTTTTTAATGTATTGCTGGATCTGGACTGCCAATATTTTGTTGAAGATTTTAGCATCTATGTTTATCAGATGTTGGCCTGTAATTTTCTTTCTTTGTCGTGTCTTCACCTGGCTTTGGAATTAACCTGGCTTTGGAATTAGGATAACACTGGCCTCGTAAAAAGAGCTTGTGAGTTTTCCCTCCTCTTGAATTTTTTGGAATAGTTTGAGAAGGGGAGGTGTTAGTTCTTCTTTGAAAGTTTAGTAAAATTTGCCTGTGAAGCCATCTGCTCCAGGAATTTCCTGTGCCAGGAGTTTTTTTATTAAGACTTTTTTCTTTATCACTGGTTTTAGGTCATCTGATTATGATGTGCCTAGGTACAGGTTTGTTTGTTTGTTATTGTTTTTTCATTTTTCTTGTGCTTAGGGCTCATTGAACTTCTTTGATCTCTAGGTTTTTAGTTTTTTTAATCAAATTTAGGGAATGTTCTGCCATTATTTCTTCAAATAATTTTCTCTGTGTTCCTTTTCCTCTGTCCAGTTACACACATTAGGCTGCCTGAAATGTCCCGTGACTCACTGGTGTGATGTTCACTGTTTTTATTTCTCCCTATCTTTCATTTTGGATAGCTTCTATTGCTGTGTTTGTTCATGTTTACAAACCTTTTCTTTTGCAATTACCTTTATTCCTATTTAGTGTATTTTTCATCTCGAGCCTTGTGATCTTTATCCTTGGAAGTTTGATTTGGTTCTTCTTTTTTAAATCTTCCATGTCTTTATCTGTTCAGTGTTTTCTCTAGGTTCTTGAATATACGTAATATAGTTATAATTTTTAATGTTCTTGTCTACTAATTTTATAATTTGTATTTTTTTGAGTTGGGTTTGACTGATTATTTTTCTCCCCACTGTGGGTCATATTTTCTTCTTTATTTGCACGCCTGGTAACTTTTCATGGGTCCTAGGCATTGTGAATTCTACATTGATGAGTGCCAGATTTATAAAATATTGTCATAATATTCTTGAACTTCATTCTAAGATCTGGGCATCTTGCTCCTTTCAGGTTTTGCTTTTAAACTTTGTTGTATGGGACCAGTGTTGTGTTTAATCTAGGGCTAGTTTTGACCCATACCTGAGGCAAGCCCCTTCAATGTCCTGTGAATTATTAGGTTTCACACTCTGGCCAGTGGGAGCAGGAACTATTCCCAGCCTTGTATACTATCAGGGATTGTTTCTTCTAATCTTTTCAGGTGTGTTTTTCCCCCTGGTCTGAGGTGGTTTCCTCACATTGATGCACTTATCAATACTCAGCTAAAACCTTGAGAGAAGTCTTGTACATATGGTTTGAATTTTCTCTGTGTATACTTCCCTTCAGTATTCACAGGGCCCTATGACCTCTAGCCACCTTGGCCTCCTCAGACTCTTGCCTAGCTGTGTGTCCTCAACTCCGGAAGTCCTCTGGGGTGTGCCTGGGCTCCTACTCCTTGAGATGTGCCCTGGAAGCTCTCCAGACAGTAGCTGGGGTATCAGAGGGTTCACTTTGTTTTCCCATCTCTCCGGCATCATTGTGCTCCATTACTAGACACCCCAATATCTTGAAAATTATTTCATGTATTTTTTCAGTTTATTAATTGTTCCAAGCATTATGGTAAATTCACTACCTGTTTTCTATCTTGGCCAAGAGATGTCTCTGCCATTCTCTTAAAACTATTTTCTCCTGTTTTTAGGTTGGATTGGGTAACTTAGACCATGTCCATTAAAATATTGATTTTCTACTCATCAGTCCTGGTTACATGTGAGGAAGGATGATGTGGTCACCGTGACAACAGTTTCTGAGCATAACCATTAGGTCTCTGCCAGCAGGACCTAGCTGTCCATTAAAAGAGCAATTTAGAGACAAGACTCTTAGAAGCCTAGGATCTCTTGTTTCTTCTCCTGTACAACCCAGACTTGTTTGAATGTCTATCTCTAGGTGTATTTGAGACAGAAGGAAATCTGAGGCAAGGTATTATTTTTCAAGGTAAGTTCACCAAATACTTCTGCAATGTGGGCAATAACAAGGTGGGCATAATGCAGAGAGCAATGTGAGGATTCCAGAACCCTTCCTTTGCATAGTTAATTGAGTTTGGCTATTCACTGCTTGTCTCCTTTTTTCTGGATAGGTCTGTCTGCAGGTCGGATTTCCCAGGTTATTGTTGGAGATGAGCAGCGACAGTACCTCTTGGTGATTGGGCGGGATGTAGATGATGTCCAGATAGCTCAGCGTTTGGCTCAGGCAAATGAGATTGTCTTGTCCTGGAACTGTTGGATGCTCTGTGAGCAATACATGTTTGAAGTAGAAATCATGAAGGAGGATGAAGCTGTGAAGGTAGGAGGCTGGTCCCATCCATTGCTCATTCTGAAATGACCTTTCTATTACATGTGTCAGTCAGTGCTCTGCCGTGGTGGTCACATATTGCCTGACCAAAACAACCACCATTGGCACTCTGTTTTGGAAGGAGGTGGGGGATATTCTCCCAGAAAGATAGACGAGGCTGAGCAGTAAGGCTGAAAAGATAACTTACAATCAGAGATGGCATCCTCAGCCCTTATGTTAAGAAATCAAAGGTAATCCAGTCAGTGGGTGGGCACAGAACTGAGTAGTTTTCTTTCCATAGTTAAGAGACATGCGGATCATTGACCCATTTGATTTTGATGAGCATTTTGACAAGTGCCTCGATTACCTACCACATTACCAGACAAGTGCTGGTAAGTTACTTTGTCCTTTCTACCCAAGCCCAAAATTTAAAGATTAATTTTAAAGATGACTGAAGACTGTTTGTTTTCCTTTTCTCAGACACTCTAAGAACTGCCCTGGAGTTGGATCCAGACTCTGCACTTGAGCAAACTTTGCGGAAGCACATAATGAAAAACCTTTTGAAGAAGGTTATTTCCTAGTTCTTGAGTCATTGTGTAAACTATGCATGTATTTGTGTAAACTGGTATACATTTCTATGTGATGACCTTTTTTTGTATTGATCAGTTTGTCTCCTGCACCCCAATGGAATAGGAGCTGATTTCCCCATCTGTACCAATTACTGTGATGACATCTCTTACAACTTTAGTTAGATTTCTCAATCCTAGAAAGTAAAAGCCATATTTGTTTTTCAGTTTGTCCCTCAAAAAACTAGTATACTGTATAGTAGGGTATAGAGTAAGTCTATGCTTAGTAAATATGTGTTGACTGTGTGTATGTAAACATATGTGAATCCCTTAGTAAGTGATGTAGTGACTAATGAAATTGGAAATATCAAACTAACTCTTTGAAAATATAAAAGCTTGACAAGTTTCCTCAGTGAATTAGGTTTAAAGTCAAACAATTTTCATTTTGTGGACTGGCTTGTATATCTTCTATATCTCTCAAACCTGAATTTTCTTTTAAGATTTTGTCTGACGCCCCTAACTTATTTTTTCATACTCACCATGGAATATAGAATTAAAATTTCTGAACACAATACTGACAGTTGAAGATGCAGGCAAGGTAACTCACTGTGTCTTTATAGATTGATGAAGGCCAACCTGTGGAGTATATATCCGAATTTCGTACTGTGACTATGGTTTTGGTCAGTCTAGAGTTCCACAAGACACCACGGATGTTGTATTTGTGCCATCTTATCCAGAAGGCTACATTATACATCTCCAAAGTCATAGAGAAAGGGGGTGGCCAGCTGAGCCGGATCTTTATGTTTGAGAAAGTAAGTATAAGGGAACCTGACATCATCAGCACTAATGGCGAGTGAAGAATAATAGTCTTACATGAGCGGTTTATCTCTCACGTATCACAGGCATAAGTCAGATTCCCTGCTACTTATTTTGTAACAAGCTTTTACGTTAAAACTTTAACTAATAATAGTTAAGGAACAAGATGTTCTAGTTAATTGTCAGGGTAATTGAGGATTATTCTCTGCACCCTTTTTGATTCAATTCTTGTTGAAACATCATTGTGAAAGCATAAAGAATGTTTTCCTGCTCTATTAGTAGAGTAAATGTAATCATATCTTTCTCAGTTCATTAAAGAGCTTGAAAAAGAGTAGTATCAATATTTGACATTATAGAATGAATGAAGGCAGTGTGGGCACATAGATTTACCTTAAGGTATACACCAGAGATTGGAGTTTTGAAAAAGTTCCCGGCATTAATTTTTCTTGTGTTTTAAATTTTAATTTTTTGAAAGTTAAATTAAGATTTTATTTCTTCTTAAAGTCACCATGTTAGTGTGGCCTAGAGTGTTCATTTCATGAGTCTTGTAGAACCCTACATTCCCACAAGAAGACCGGTGAAGAAAGGGTCTGGCTTCATTCTGGGGAGTTGGTTCATTTGTGGCAAGCTGTATCCCTTCCCTAGGTAAACTCCCTTTTCTTTCTTTGTCCTCTGTCCCAGAGCTGCATGTTCCTCTGTGTTTTTGGCCTTCCTGGGGATAAGAAGCCAGACGAGTGTGCACATGCCCTGGAGAGCTCCTTCAGTATCTTCAGCTTCTGCTGGGAGAATCTTGCTGAGACCAAGTGAGGAGGAAGGTGGGGCAGAGGGGAGCTTCTCAGGTCCCAGGGGGCTCTCCTGGCAGGATAGGATGCAGTAACAAGTAGCAGGGTTTGAGAACATCCAGAATCTTCCTAAAGGGGAGGGAACCTACTAAGGGAAGTCAGAAAACAAGGTCTACTAAGAAATCACTAGTTACAGAACAGTGTGCTAGATACCCGCAGTAAATGAAGATAAGTTTTCATCCAATGGAATGGGAGAGGGGCAGGAACAGAATACACATAGCAAGATTCAAGAACACTGCGAAGAAACAAGCAAATGTGTAAATTAATACAATACAAATAATATATTTATGTGGAGGGAATATAGAACAAAAGCTGCCTGTCTAGCTACTAGGGAAGGGAGGTAGGGGGCAATTACCTAGATAGAAAGGAACCACAGCTGGTTAATGCTCTCCTTCTGGCTTTCACTCTTGGTCTTTTCCAGACCGATTAATCTTTCTAGAATTCACACTGATATAATCACCCTCCTCTGCAGCTACCTCGCCTTCCCACCTTCTGTAAACTCCTAGTCCTAATAAAGGTATAGAAAATTCCATTTTCCCACTAGTTGCACAATGACAAGGTTGGTTGGAATTTCTCAAATAACTTTCTTTTCCCACCAGAGAACTATGGGGAAAGAGTAACATGATTGGATTTGAAAAACAGTTATCTCCAGTGTTAACATTGAGTTAAAGATTTGTTTGCTTGCCATACTTATTCAAGATGAATAAAATTAGATCACACATTTATATAGTGCTTTAAAATTTACAGAATACTTTCATATATGCTACCAGTCTGAAAATTCTTATCCCTCTTTTACACATGAGGAAACTTAGACCACAGAAGAGAAATTACTAGCATATAGCAGAGCTGGTAATGAGACCCAGATCTTCTGTCCTCAAATTCTGTCATTTTCATTATCCCCAGCTGCCTCTTATAAAATGCAAATACTCCCCCAAAAGGATAACATATATTACCAATGTGATATAATTATAAAGACATACTCGTGGAATGTTAGTACTGAAAAAAAATTAGATTATCTGATCCAACTCCTTATTTTACAGATAAAAAAGATGCTACAGTTGCTTCATATATACTCAGACTCTTAGCCCAAGACAGATATGTGTTGGCACTTCTTTCAGGCATGGTGGGATCTACAGATACTACTACAGCCTACTTTCAAATCTTATCTCCACTATGGGTGTGCTGGGCCATCCCATCCAGTGATGGGCTATTCTGCTATTAAATTTTGCACTGACTTGTATATTTATATATAATGAAGAAAGAATATAGTCTTCATCAATGAAGAACATTTTTAAAAGAAGGAAGGAACATGGACTGCCAGAGGGATTGTAAAGTACAAAAACAGAAATGAGAAGTAACCAAGTGAGAAAAGTATTATTTGTTTCATTATCAGTGTCTCGTTAATAGCTGAGTTTCTTGCATGCCTAACTGCATTCATTCAACAAACATTGGTTGAACACAACTATGAGGCATTTGTTGTGCTAGGTTTCATGGACATAAAGAGAAATAAGACACTACCTCTTCAGCTAAGTAAACAACTCTCTCTAATACATTGAAATATAATTGCAGTGAGCACACAGTGGAATATACAGATGATGTATTGTAAAGATGCACATGTGAAACTTACATAATGTTATCAACCAATGTTACCCCAATAAATTTAATTTAAAAGAAAAAAATATATAGCTGCAGGAATAAAATGCTGTAGAAGCTGCAACAACGTGCTATGGGAAAAAAATAGTTAATTCTCACTAGAGATTCCAGAGAAGCCTTGACCATAGAATTAACTTTTGAACCAGGTTGAGAACAAAAGGAGTTCTGTAGGTAGAAAAAATAGGAAAGGGCATTTTAGACAAAGGAACCGTGATGAAACTTTAGACAATTTTACATCTTGTCCTTGGTATGGCAGCAGAACCTGGTTTTTGTCTTGGGTATCTCTTGTATTAACCCTGGGCAATGGGCCCAGTGAATGAATGATAAGTCTTCAATCCTATCTTTCCTGTAAATTCTGCAAGAGAATTTTAATGTCTCAGGAGACTATAATTCTAGGATTATTGTCACTGCTCATGCTCTATGAACAACTGAAAATTGTTTATTTGTAGATTTAACTTAAAGCAGTGCTACTGCACCCTTGTTCTCCATCCATATATCTTGTTATCTGTCACAGGAAATTTTTACGTCAGTCAAGTAAATCTGTTTATTCTCTGTTCATTGCCACCTTTGAGCCTTTGCATCACCAAGAACCATATATACCCTCTTTTAAAATAATTCATATTTCTAGTGCCTTTCCATCCATGCCCTACATAGGACCACTTCTCCATTCATGTTTCCTTACTCTAAACACCTTTTGTTCTCTGGACTTATTGAACTACCGTATTTTGCCGTGTATAATGCACACTTTTTCATCCATATTTTTGAGGGAAAAATAAGGATGCACATTATACATGGGTAGTACTAGTTCTGTATCTAATATAAGTGTTTTTAATTCTTTTATTTATGTTTATGCATTAAAAGTGTAACTCTAGAAAGCAATAATGATATCCATATGAAAAATAATACTCTGGAATACAATAATCGATTTTGTTTCTAAATAATAAGTAAATAATTGAATTAAAAAATTAAAATGAAAGATGTTTTCCCTGAAAGTTTGGGCCAAAAACATGAGTGCACACTGTACACGGGAGCCCACTATACTCAGCAAAATACAGTATTTAGTTTTGCAGAAGCATACCAGACTCTTCAAAGCCCTGCCTTTTCCCACTAGATGCAATGCTGTTGTCCCACTTTGGCAGTACTTCTACTTTCAAAGTCTGATCGATCACACGTCCTCTCCTTTATGAAATACTTTTTCTGTTCTCCGATGAATACTTCCTTCCTGTTTGCTCTGTTAATTAGCTGTACTGATCTCTAATATGTAGTATTTGTCTTGTTAAACTATAAATATGCCTTTTCACTTTCTTCATTCCCTACCACCCTCCTCCCCAGACTGAACTTCTCCAGGGAAACATATTTTTGTACAGATCTTATTGTATACATACCCAACCTAGGGCTTGGTACTGTATATACTTCTCAATGCTTGTTAAATGAATGAATGTATGCATGTATGAATGAGTTAAAAACAGTACTTACTTTTTAAAATTTATTTCAATGACTAATGTGTTTTAGGAAACCTTCCATCAGCATCCTGATCTTCTGGTTATTCCTTTATTCTGACATTCTAGCATTATTTAATCCATTAACCCTGTTCTAACATTTGTTGATCTATTTCCTTTGGGGGTTTTATCTGAGGCAGTGTGGTGTAGTGGAAATAACAATGGTCTAAGAGTCAGGAGGCCTGGATTCTGATTCCACTGTTGCCTTTTACTATGTAACTCTGGGAAACTAAATTAACTTCTTGTTGCTACTGGGTTGGGGGGGGGGTTGTTTGTTTTTTTGTCAAATGGGGTTCAAATATTTGCCCTATATATCTCACATGTTTATTGTTAATTATCCCCTAAAGAATCAGATGAGGTAATCAATTTGAAAGTATTTCAAAAAGCATATAAAGTATCTGACAGATATAAGTATTTTTAGTTTTTTTTACTAATAATTACTCCTCAACTAAAACTCCTGGAGTAGGGGGACCATCTTGTTCCTTTTGATTATTTCCTAATATTCACTACTTTGTACCCATGTGATATAGACTAAAAACAGCCTCTGGCCTTATCCATTCTGAGCTCTAAAACTAGCCTTCTGGATCTTGATAGTGGCAGATATAGTACCTGACCTTTAGGCATCCGACTGTGTATTTACCCATTGTTGCTTTTCTGATCCCCAGGCTTGTTTCCATCAGTATCACCAATGGACCAGTATTCTGTGGCGTGGTTGGGGCAATGGCAAGACATGAATATACAGGTAGAATAGGACGCTGGAGTGTTAGTACTCTGACTTAGTGGGTAAAGGTGGAGGAGGTGATCCAGAATTCTGCATCCTTTTCTTTTCTGTCTCCTTGACACAGTTATTGGTCCGAAAGTGAGCCTTGTGGCCAGAATGATAACTGCTTATCCAGGTTTGGTGTCTTGTGATGAAGTAACTTACCTAAGATCCATGCTACCTGCTTACAACTTCAAGAAACTCCCAGAGAAGATGATGAAAAATATCTCCAACCCTGGGAAGATGTATAAATATCTTGGCCATAGAAGATGTATGTGAGTGTCATTGTGTGGTAGTTCATTCAGATCAGGGCATAAGAGTAATCAGTGATGGTATGAAATTGGAAAGATGCTTCTAGTACCAGCCTGCTGAAATAGGAGACATGAGAAGAGAGCTTTGTGTCTGAGATCTTCAGATATGTTTAGCTTTTAGCTGGTTCCTCAGTGAATTCTTGCTGTCCAACAGGAAGAGAATAGCAATAGTTCATTAATCTAGATATTCTTTTTTCTTTGTGTACTTCATACTCCCCTGAACCTAGAATAATCAATAATACTTCTCCTCCCCTTCTCCCAAAGTTTTTTAGTTTTTAAAAAGCCCTTTTATACAGAACTCTGCACCTCTTGACTTATCTGAAAGTACTTGCATATAAGGACAATTTTTCCTCTGTCTATTTAGAGATACAAGTATTATCTATTCCAGTCTATTTTTAATAGATACATTTCCCTTTGTCTTTTTCCCTAGAATGTTTGGGAAGAGACATTTGGTCAGAGAAAGAAATAAAAATCACCCTTTGTTAGGTGCGTTTTCTTTTCTATCTTAAATTGTCTTTTTTTCAGCTATAGATGGTTAATGTGATTAAAAAACAAAATTCAAGACTAAATGCTTCTAAACTGTATTAAAAATAGAAAGCAGCCTTCTTACCGAACTCATGGTCATTTTGAAGAGGACTTGCCATTTCTTTTCCATACTGACTCTTTGAATATGAGGTGGAGTCCTATCGCTTTGCCTGAGAAGAACCAACATTTAGTGAGAATCTTTGTGGGTCAGAGTTCAGCTGTTGAGATATGACCAGATTGTTGTGGCGCACCTTCAGAGGGAAATTCCTCACCCTTAGATAGTGAAGATAGAACCAAAATTATTGCCACTTACACTACAAATTTTCTATCTTTATATTTATTTTATCTGTATCTATTAGATCATTATCTGTACATAGCAGTGATGGACTTTGACTAAAAATTGTTAATATGGAAATTTTTATGAAAAGCTAAGAAGATAAAGTAGCCTCATATCCATGTGGAACCTAATTGTCCAGAATGTCGTTACTTAGGCTCTGGAGTAAACCACCAAGCCCAACACACATGTCTGTGCAGCCCAGAGTTAATTTTCTGGAAAGATATCTGAAGCCTCACCAAAGAATGGGATTCTTTGGGAGAAGGATTCTGGGGGAGAAAACACATTCTGAGACTTAATTTTTCAAATTAACTTAAATAGAGTGTCTACTAAAAAAAGTACTGACGTGTTAGGTGCTGCCTGTCTCTCTATAGACAGGGAGAAAGAACTGGAAGCCTTCCGAATGGCACAGCAGGGATGCTTGCACCAGAGGAAGGGACAAGCAGTTCTGTATGAAGGCAGAAAAGGCTATGGAAAAAGCCAGCTGTTGGCTGAAATAAACTTACTGGCCCAGAAGGAAGGGCACAGGTAAAGACTCCTGTTTTCTGACCTAACATGTTCTTCTCTTGAGTTTCCTTTCCCTTGTTGGTGAGACTCTTGTATCATTAGACTTAGCATCCTTGGGCTGGTAGAGTGAGTAACCTCTGTATGGGTCAGCAGACTCTCTGTGACCATAGTAACATTCACCAGGGTGTTGCCATTGAAGCTGAAGGAAGCAGATTCCAAGCAGCGTTTCTATGCCATCCAGACCCTCATGGCCATCTTCTTTGAGATTGACATATGCCCAGCCTATTCTCGGCAAGAGTGCCTACACAAACAGCTCCGTGGGATGGTGGAAGAACCACTTCACTGCCTTTTTAATGAACTCTTCTTTGTAAAGGTAATAAAAACAGTGGCTTTCTAAGTTGGATTATTGATATTGATATATATATATGGCCTAAGAACACAAGGTTAAGAATGGCCAGAGCGACATTTGAAATCTTTTTGTCACCAAAATCCAGGCTTTCTCTTTTTTGAGGAGAGTGAATTCTAGGACTGATTCTGACACTTGGTAGTTTTATGTCTTGGCACAAATCACTTTGCCTCTCTGAGCCTCAGTTTTTTCACCTGTGAAAATGACAAGTTATAGTACTTCTATGGGTTTTGTGTGGATTTTTAAGGAGATGGTATATAAGAGATTACATTGTAAAGGTGAAAGTGCTAAATCCATTGAGATGATTCTGACCAGTCAAGCATCCCCAGCAATTGTATCCATGTGTTTTCTAGTCAGTTTTCAACATTTTGTTCTTAAAAACCTACCTTTACTTTCCCTAGCCATGGAGTAGGTCACTTAAGCTAGCAGCAGAATCTCAAAAGCTTCCAGTGGTCTAGGGTACATATGGAACCCTACGGAGAGTAGGCGAAGAATTCCTTGGTCCACAATTTTCCATTTTTCATCCTCCATCACTTCTCCTGATCTATCCAGCCTGCAAGGCACTATATTTAATGGAAAATAGAGAAAACTAAAATCTGTTCAATCCCCCAGCATAGCCCTGTCTTAAAATAACCTTGCCTAGGGCTCTGGCCCTGGCCGAAGTGGTTAAGGAGTAGTCCTGCTTTGGCTCTCAGGTCCATGGTAGCTAATGTGCCTTGGCCTACCACAGGACACAATGCTAGGTGATGTCCATTGCAATAGTTTCTAACGAGTCTCATACACAAATTCATCCTGGCTTACTTGGAATAATTGGAGTACTGGAGCTGTCCAAAGTGACATTGCTAAGTCCCTCCTATCATTTTATTCCTTAGTCATGACCTTTAAGAGTTTGCCAGAATCTGGTATGGAAAGAAAGGAGCTATCTCTCTCTAACCACCAATGGACTGCCAGCCTTACACTCTGAACTACGTATTGACATTTGTAACACTATGCCCAGTACTATAGAAACCCATTCTCACTCAAAATAGAATCATTTTCTGTTCCCTCTAAAGAATGTGTATATTTGTATTAGATTGTCATTTTGAATGCTAACATGAATAATTTTCCTGGTCAGTTTTCCTTATCCTTCAAAGTTTCACACATGGATGACCTGGCCAAACAAAAGAAGATTAAAGCATGTTTTTTTCAAGTGCTGCAGAAGGTGGGTACTTTTGTCACATACCATTAACCCTTAATATGTGGAGGTGGCTTATGCTTATTTTAATCTGTCCATATCACACCTTGACTTAGGCATTTCTTGACCTGCCTATTTGCTGGTACCTTCATTGTTGCTATCTGTCTTTAACCTTGAATCCACCGTGTAGCACAGCATACAATAAAGGTCTTTGCTCTTTTCCGACCCTGCTTCTTAATGAAACTTTAATAATTTAAAACAGTGGTTTCTAAATACAGGTGGATAGCTATTAAAAATACAGATACTCAGGTCCCCGACCCAGAATTACAGAACCTATAGGAGCAGAAACTGATATAGCCATTCTGGAAAGCAATCTAGAAGTAATAAGTCAAATTTTAAGAACATTCATTCTCTAGAGTCAGCAATTCCACTTCTGGATATATATCTCCGGGAGTCTGTTTATTGCAGTGTTTGTTTGTGGAGGCTAGGGAGGCATTGGCATGAACTCACAGATGAACACTATGGACTATAATGTGGACATTAGAAGTAAGGGAATAGATGACAACATAGCAACACAGGGCGATCTTACAGTCCTTGACAAAGAGAGAGAAATAGTGGGATCTGTAATACAGTACCATTTATATAAAAACAATATTCTTGACAGAACAACCATGCACAGTTATAAGAACAAAATACAAACATAAGGGTTAAATGTAAATACATTAAAATGTTTACTGTGACAGTGGGGAAAGCGGACACTTCATTAAATGGGGAATGTGGATAAAAGTAAATACCTTTTTTAGAAGTTTGCATGATTAATGCAAAACTGGTAATTGGTAGTTTTAGCAAGCACTCCCAGGAAATTCTGATTTGCAGCCAGGTTTGGAAATTACTGGTTAAAAGTATTATGAATTCCCACACAGTTCTAAGACTTTGCAAAATGAAATATTTGAAAACTTTAAGTTTGATTTGGAGAATATTTTGATGCTTATTTTACTTTTTTTTGTTAGAGTATTTTCTTGTCCAAAGAAACTCAGTACATTTCTTTAGGAATTAAATATACAGGTTATATTTTCTATTTATAAAGTAAAATATTACCTAGATTTAGGTTACATTTCACTCTGAAAACCACAGCCTGTGTTAACATTTTATTTAAATTGTTGATGGGAAATTCAAAGTACATTTGCTAATCAGGTGACCTCACCTCTAATCAGAGGTTGTCATTGTCTCTTTGCTATTATTTCTAGGCAGTGAGGGAAACACCACTGATTTTCCTCATTGATGAGGCCCAGCATATGGATGCAGCTTCCTGGGAGTTTTTGGGAACATTGCTCTCCTGTGTGCCTATTGTCATGGTGATGACACTGACGCCTACCTTCTCCCCGTGTGGCGGGGCCAGGTGCTTCCTGCAGAGCCCTCAGGCTACGCTGATGCCCATTTCGAAGTTAGCAGAGAACTCACTGTTGAGAATGGCATGTTGGGAACTGGGGGTGGTGAGCATCCCCCAAGAGTTGCAAATGTGAGTGGCTAGGACTAGCTGGACACTTCATTAAGGGAGGAATGACATTAGTAACCATGATGAGACCCAAGACTAGATGTAAGGGTAGACAGTGTCCTAGTAAGCCAGTAAGGGACTACTTCCCTGGGCTATCCACCAGGTTTTCACAGGGCAGTTAGGACTTGGATGGCTTACTTAATGTGTCTGTTGTAGGTGGTCAGGCCAGTTTCTGCCAGACCGTTTAGCAAGAGGATGTTAGTTCCTTTTAACATCAGTGGAAGCAAACTAGTTAAGAAAAGTTAACTGCCAAAATACATTTTAAAGCCAATCAGAATTTTTTTTTTTTAACATTTCTGTGCTGCTGCTTCCCTCTGTTAGTGTATGTCAAAAGTTGACTTTAACAAAAGAAGAAAGGCCTACTATGAAATACTCTTATGCTTGGCTCTCTTCAAATGGGTATCTTTAGTCAGCACTCCCCTATTTGTCTCTACAGATACCTTCTCCGCAGGTGCTTGGGAAACCCCCTCTACTGTGAGGTCCTATGCCGTGACCTTCTCTCTAAGAACATATTGCTCTTTCATGACCTACAAAAGGGGGAGGAGGAGTACAGCAAATGGGAGACCCTCTCAGGTAAGCTTGGCTTCCCAAGGTTCTGCTGTGGTCCAGCTGCATCACCCTGCCCTTACAAGGTACATGCCTATTCTCTGCTGACATTATAGGTAGGATTAGGCTTTCCTAGCTAAGTGAACTATAGAAATAACACACAACTATGGTGAAAATACCGAATACCTGCCTCAGATAACCTGAGTCAATCAACCTTCTATAATTCCTTTTTGAGCAGTGCAGAAGGTGGGAATGGAAAAATAGGATCTAGAAACATGACAGTACACTAGAGGGGATTTATAAACATGGGAATTCAGTAGAGAATTTCACATTACTTAAGAGAAAGATGACTTGAGGATTTATTTGAATGACAGAAATGGGAGAAGGGAGGTGGGTGGAAGAGGAGGAAAGGAAATATATGTAGATCTAGAAAGGCATCCTAGAATTGTGATATAAAAGAAGTGAGGGCTATTGGAAGGTAAACAGAAAGAGTGAAAAAGTCAGATACCATATGGTGCAGAAAATATAGTTTCTAAAGCAGGTTGAGTTGGGTAAACCATTTTAAATGTCATATGCTCTATCTATCTTCATCATTTTAGTTTCTTGACTAAATCCTTGTATTTTTTGTGCCTTTAAAGCTACAGTCACTGAGCATGGTGCTTTCCTCAGTCATTGTTTTCTTTCCCTATAGCCAGTGCCATGAAATCCACAATGTATAATATTTCTTCTGCCAGCTCTGAAGAAGACCAGGAACTTTATGTCTGTACCATCAAGGATGATGTGAACTTGGACACAGTGCTTCTCCCATCATTGTTAAAAGGCAAGTCTCCTGAAGAACTCAAGTGAACCAAAAACAGATGTCATTGTAACTAGACATTTGGTGGGTGATTGAGTATAGGTCTCTTATTATCATTCCAGCTTCATTTTCTTCTAAAAAATAAACCTGACTTTCAGAAATAAGTTCTGGTACTACCCAGAGAGCCCTTTAGATACTTGTAATGCTCCTGGAGTAATGGTTTACTTAAGGGAGCACATTGTTCTCTTTCGGGCTGACTGATGACGTGGAAAAGTTTTTTAGTTGTTTAATAAAAATTATATCCTGAGCTTCCCTTTGTGCATATTCCTGTGCTGGAAGAAACAGTAAGCAAGGGAGATAATGCTGCTGAAATTTAAAGTAGTTCATGGTACTAGTGAAGAAACAGTGTTATGCACATAGCAGGAGTTTAATAAAAGAGTGCAAAGTAAGTTTAACAATGACTTACGAGATAAAGAAACCGTTAGAATTTGGTAGGTATAATTGGACAGGGATGTTCTTTTTAGAGGTGAGTTTTTCTTTTAATATTCAAGTGCTTGGTGGGCAGTGTACTCTCTTAAGACCCCTGGAGGGATATGATGATGAATAAGCATACCTTCAAGTCGAGGATGGTCCTGCCGAAAATATGAGACATGCACATGAAATAGCAGTACAGAACACCATGGCGGTTAAGAGCCAGGTCTCTGGCCCTGACTGGTATGGCTCAGTTGATTAAAGCATTGTCTCCTGTACCAAAGGAATTGCTGGTTCAATTACCAGTCAGGACACATGCCTAGGTTGCAAGTTCCATTCCCAGTTGGGGCACATATGGGAGGTAGACAATAATGTTTCTATTGATATTTCTCTCTTGCGTCAATGTTTGTTTCTCTCTCTCTCTCCTCCTCCCGTTTTCCTTTTTTTTTTCTTTTTTTTTTAAAGAGAAAAGCCAGGGCTCTGAGGTCAGAAAAATCTGGATACTGTTGGCTTTTCCACTTACTGGCTGTGGAACCTTAGATAAATTAATTAACTTATGTAAGTCTTAGTCTTCTCATCACTCAGATGAGGGTAATGATAGCTCCTAATTCATAGGTTTAACTAAAGATTAAAGGAAATAAATCATGATACATAATAAATATTCAATGAACATTAACTTTTATAAACTATTCTGGGAGCTTTAAGTCCATCTAGACAGTTCATACTCCTACAGCTATGACAGACCACATTTGGCAGTGGCTTTATTAGCTTAGAAGGATACAAGTCAGGAAATACAGCATGATAGCAGAAAAGCAGCTGCTGGTTTTCTTCAATAGGAGTCCTCACAGCAGTTTCCACTTCTGTCCTCTGGAGCCTCAAGGAATAGATGACTTAGGTGTGATGGCATGGTACCATGATAGATGAGTACATAGAAGACCCATGCCCCAGCTAAAAACCGATATCTCTTATAACAGCATAACTTCCAGGCCCTGCAAGGGACATGACCTGTTATAAGATTTACTATACCCAAGGAATCCCAAAGCTGTGGCTCACCCCCAGGTATTTATAGCTTATTCACAGTTTCCTAATCCAAATTCAGTTTCCAATTAGGGATCGTTTTAGCTTAAGCAATGTTACCTGGTAACTCAGCTGGCATTCTGATTTTATCAGGATCCTAAGAAAGCACTAGAAAATTAACCCAAGGTCAGCTTTGTCCACAGAGAAGGGAAAAAGATATGTTAGCTCATAAGCTAAAATTAATGGCTCAGTTTGCAAACCCTTGGCCTAACTGAAAGGCAAAAACTAGATTGTAAAAGACCACATAAGTTATAAAAGTATTTAAGAAAGAGACTAACATGCTTATATTTGTACTTTAGATATATAATTCTGCCAGTAGCTAGTGTTACTGGGATAAGGACGAGAGGAAATTGGAGATGTTGAAAACAGGGTATTATAGTGATCCTGGTAAAAATGGCTATTTTTTAGGAGGAAACACATACAAGAACATTTAGAAGGAGGATGAGTGAGGTGACCAGTTGGTGTTCAGGAAAAGAAAAAGGTTTAGAATTATTCGGAGATTTTGGGCTTGGTTACTTATTGGTTCAATACAGACTGCTTTAATGTCATAATTTGGGGAGATTTACTATAATGTTTAGAAGCTGTTAAGATCTTTATAATTATTAGAGTTCTGGGACCAGGAAGCCTGGCCCTCCATGTTTAGTCCAAAGTAAGAAGCAAAGAGCCTGAGTACTTAACTAGTCATGAAAATGAGAAGAATTGTTAGTATAGCTGAATGATTGAGGTTATAGCTTTGGGTTTACAAACAAAAGGTTTCGGTGACCATGGGTGAAGAGTTTCAGTGATGTGAAAATCTGATTGATGTTGGTTGAACAATGGATGAGGAATGAGGACATGGAGATAAGGCTCTTCGAAGAGGTTTGGCTGAGTGAAGAAAGTGTGGGAAAGAAGAAGCCTTTATATATATTTTTTAAACAAACAAATTATCAGTACAGTGTATTCTGTGTTTGCAGAGTGCTTGTTCATTGCTGATTTTTTTTTTCTCCAGAAATAGCAATAAACCAACTGGATCAGTTGAGCCCAGAAGAACAGTTGCTGGTTAAGTGTGCTGCAGTCATTGGTCACTCCTTCCACATAGATCTGCTGCAGCACCTGCTGCCTGGCTGGGATAAACATAAGTTACTTAAGGTGCTGAGGGTTCTTGTGGATATACACGTGCTCCAGTGGTGTAACAAGACCCAGGAGCTTGCTGAGCCAACACTAGTGCCTTCCTCTATTGATATTATTGAAAAACCCAAAGAGGAAAAGAAAATGTCGGGTAAGGAAGAGCTACTCCCTTGTTCTCAGGCCTGCGTAGGGAGCACTGAGTGGCAGCTGGGAGGAATCTGTGTTGAGAAAGAGCATCACTAGCATACATCAAGGGCCTCGGTCTCTTAAAGCTTATAGCTAAGAAATGGGGAAAAACAATTATTTTATCATGAAAGAACCATGGTTATAGTGAATGAATAGCTTGTATTTTTCAGAATTGTATTAATTTCAAGAATTCTAGCTCTTGTTACGTATTTGTGTTTTGATTTTTGGTTCAGAAATTATTGCCATAATCCCTTATTGGCTTCTAGGTATAAATAATAAGAAAGAGGGATAAACTACTTCTAATTTTACAAATTCACGAAGACAATGAATACATGTAGTACTGAAACAGACATGAACAAAGCAAGATATACATTAAAGAGCTTGCCATCGCAAATTCTCTACATGAAAGAATAAAATTGTGACGTGGAATACCCAAAGTGCATATAATTCACAAATAATTTCCTTTAGACTTTGAAATATGTTTGGGCCTTATATTTGAATAGAGCATTTCTGATGATTGGACATTTATAATTGTAGTACAAAAGCTCATTTTAGGAAGAACTAAGAAATCTATTAAAGTGTACTTCTGTACCCCTGATCATTCCTTCTCTGTGGTACTTTATACTAGATATGGTCAATATCACTCTCAGACTGGTATAAAATTCTTTATATAAAGTAAGCAATAATAAAAACAGGAACTGTAAAGGAAATTTCTTAAAAACTAGCAACATATGCTTGAGAGTTTGCCATATAGTAACATACAAAGACTTTAAGGGTGACTCTCACTTGGATTTTCTGTATTTCAGATACTGGCTCTCCTCTCAAGCTAAAAGAGGAACCATTCCTACCTCAACCTGAGGTGCTAGAATTTGCAGCGCCTCTACTGCGGGAAGCTGCTTGGGAGCTGTGGCCCAAGGCACAGCAGAGAGCCCTGCATCTTGAATGTGCCTGCTTTCTTCGAGGTTTGGCCTGCCGCTGTGGGAGCTGCCATGGCGGGGACTTTGTCCCCTTCCATCGTTTTGCCATCTGTTCTATTAAGAGCTCCAGAGGGACATCCCGATTCTGTAGTTATAAAGATACTGGCTCGGTACTAACACAAGTGATCACAGACAGATTGCAGCTGCCTTCTCCCCAAGGTAAACCCAGCAGGGCAGAAAGAGGACATGTGGACAGCACCCTCTTTAGTCATTAACTTGGAGCTCTTCATCCAAAAGATGAAATCACATAGGGAGGAAAAAATAGGTGGAAAGAGCTATTTATCCCTGAGATTTAAAAAAATGTAATCTGCAAGTTAAAAGGAACTTTAGGAGTCATGCTTGTTTCGGTTGGCAATCTTCAGCAAATTCCTTAACCTCAATTCACTGAAAAAAATGACAATGCCACCTTTATAGGGTTGTCATGAGGATTAAATGAGTTAAAATATATAACATGCTTTGGATAGTGCTAACATGTGCTATAACATGCTTTGGATAGGCACATGGTTAATACACAATACATTTTAATTATTGTTTTTTTATTACAATTATTCCACTCAGCACAGATGTATGGAGTATGTGTGTATCAGATGCTGCAACTATGAGTTAAGAATACAAAATGAGCTCTGGCTGGCGCAGCTCATTTGGCAGGGTGTCCTCCCACGAGCGGAAGGTCGCCAGTTTGGCTCCTGGTCAGGTTGCATGCCTAGATTGTAGGCTCGGCCCCCAGCTGGGGCATGTGCGGGAGGCAACTGGTGTTTCTCTCTTGAATCAATGTTTTTCTCCTCCTCTTTCTCCCTATCTTCCCCTCTCTCTAAATAAATAAATAAAATCTTCAAAAAAAAAAAAAGAATACAAAATGAATGAGACTTAGTCCCAAAAATGATCAGTTTTGGGGGGTGGGGCTGATACAGATACATAGAGAATTCCAGTATAACATGGAAAAGGTGATAAAATGGCATATGAGGGAGGGTGGTACCTAGAGAAGGGGCCATTAAACTCCCTGAGGAATGAGTAGGAGAGGACTTTTCCTTGAAGGAGATATTGCCAGAAGTTAGACTTGAAGGATAAGTAGGATTTAGCTACTTGAAGAAGGCTGGATTAGTAGAGAGATGGTCCCTAAGCCTGTAACCCTTCTACCACATCCCAGATAGTTTATTCATCTTTGTTTTAACATTTTTAATTAGTTTGCCTTACAGAACATCTCATTTCACTGCCAGCAGCTATTAGAAAGACTCTTCATTCACCTTTCACCAGTATGAAATCCACCCTCTTAGAACATCAGCCATTTTTTCACATTTGTGCCTTCTTCTATAGCTGAAGATAGCTGCCAACATAGAAGTTGGAACTGGTGTTGGCAAGGAAAAGGGATATGAGGAAGATGATGAAGGCTTGGTGGTAAAGGACTAAAATGAAGGATTTGATCTGTGATTCTAATACCTCTTCTACCTGTAACGGTCTGATGACTCTGTGAAGAAACTTGGAGAAAGTGGTCATTGGTTGATGAATACTATGAGCATTTGTACTTTCGCACATTGTGACAATAACAGTGAATGTGCTAGTCTGGTACTGTGATGAAATTATGCTATCATTCACATTTCCTATATAGCCTCTGTTTCTAAGAGGTCAGTGTCAGCTTTAGATTAGGCAGCTGATCAGTCTACTTGAGAGAGGCCCCAGACCTTCCCAGCAAAGCTAAAATCTGAGGACGCTTCTCAGACTCAGGGCCTCTATGCATGGCTACGCAGAGGAGGTACTGCACGATCGAGAGGGTGCTATTCACACAGGCTCTGATGTTATGGTGCCCTAGGAATTGTGTGTTGCAGTAGGGCTGCCAAACTCCAGTGTCCTTATTTTATCCTTACCTGACCTCACTTGACATCATTAAACCATCAGAGGGCCAGTCCCAAACACAAGTCCTCCTTCTAGCTGTTGTCTTAGAATCTTTTTCAATCCCACCACCCATGCTTCTGAGCCCTAATATGTAACATGTCAATATTACTCCCAGTCTTTGCTTTTTGATCTTTGAGAAGGCAGCTGCAGAGGAAGAGTCAAATCTGGATGGTAAAGGCTATTTTAAGGCCAACCACATAAAGCTGAAAACCTTTGCAGGCCACCAAGACTCTAGTGGACTGTGATCTTGTGTTCTCATGATTTTCTTCATTAGATTTTAGGTTCTGTGGTTCACTCTGATCTGTTCATAAACCTGATACACACATTTTCAGGGATGTCTACTATTAGAAGTAGCCATCCGACCAAATGGACATATTATTTATTTACTTACCAAATATTGAGTGCCTCCTGCAAATTACAAGCTGGTTTGGGGGGAATGAGAATAAAAGGAGTTACTGTTTGAATCACAAATAGATGCCATTAAGAACTTTGCAATCTACCATATTAATTTTGGGTATAGGCAAATATTAAACTTATAATGGGGGAGGCAATATGTCATAAACTAAGCTGCAGAGGAAAGGTAGGTAGGGATTTTAAATGTCCTCAGTTAAACAAACATGGATAATTAAAGATAATTATCTTTTTCTCCCTACAGATTGTTTTCAGTTCCAGACAAAACCATCCAGAAGTCAGGAGACCTTTACAAGTGAACACTGCAGGTAGGTAGAGATGCTTGGAACGGGCATGGAGGGGCCCAGAAAGTAAGAAACAGCTGACAATCAAACCAGGGCACTCACCTCACCTGCAGAACAGGAAGGGAGAATTGTGTGAGCCAGACACACAGGTGTGTGTGAAAGTGAGTCATGTCAAATACAGATAGATTTCTGTTTGAAAAGTAGGATAGTCCTGGCTGGTGTGGCTCAGTGGATTGAGCGCCAGCCTGTGAACCAAAAGGTCATCAGTTTGATTCCCAATCAGGGCACATGCCTAGGTTGTGGGCAGGTCCCTGGTTGGGGGCGTGCGAGAGGCAACCAACTACTTCAGACCACCCAGAAGTAATAACCCTTATACTCAGTCTAAAATTTAAGTTAATAGAGACTTTTAAATGTAGTTCTGATACTTCATAGAGAAATTACGTTTTTTAGTCAAATGATAAAAGTACTTTTATGTTCCATAAAATACCTTTAGTTCTCATCCCAGTTATATATATTTTTTACTGTTGTTTAGTTACACTCATTTCCATTTTCTCCCCCATAGCTCTCCCCTGCCCTGTTCAACCCCCTCTCCCAAAGACATTCCCCACCCTGTTGTCTTTGTCCATGGGTCCTTTGTACATGTTCCTTGACTTGACCCTTCCCTTTCCTTCCCCCATTATCCTCCTCCCCACACCCTTCTGGTCACTGTCAGTTTGTTCTTTATTTCTGTGTCTCTGGTTCTATTTTGCTCATTTGTTTGTTTTGTTCATTAGATTTCACTTATAGATGAAATCATGTGGTACTGGAGAAATTATTTCTTAGTGGATAAGAAAAGCTTTAATAGTTTTCAAATGCATTGTACACATAGCAGGATTTTTTTGAGGCTATAAATTTGCCTTCTCAATTATTTTTGACCCCAGCTGATATTAAAATGAACTTACATTTCCCAGCCATGTACCTTCTGGCTTTCAAATGCCTATCCCATCAATTTTAAATGTCCTTATCTCGAGTTCACTAGACATACTATAGTTTTCTGTCTCTCTTATCCAACTTGATATCCTGTTTTTCTGTCTTTTTTTTAAACATTTTATTTATTTACTTTTAGAGAGAGGGAAGGGAGGGAGAAAGAAAGGGAGAGAAACATAAATGTGTGAGACATACATCCATTGGTTGCCTCTCGCACACCCCCAACCAGGGACCTGCCCACAACCTTAGGCATGTACCATGATTGGGAATCAAACTGGCGACCTTTTGATTCGCAGGCTGGCAGTCAATCCACTGAGCCACACCAGCCAGGGCTATCCTACTTTTCAAACAGAAATCTATCTGTATTTGACATGACCCACTTCCACACACACCTGTGTCTGGCTCACACAATTCTCCCTTTTTAAAATATTAAGTGGCCTCCACATCCTTCCACTTACCAGAATGTTCACCATCCTTCAAAGCCCTCCCCAGTGCCCATTATTTTCGAGCATTCTGTCTGAGAGAGAGCTGACCTCTTTTGAACGCATGGAAAGTGCATTGGACTAGTAGTCTGAGAGGTGAGCTCTAGTTTTGGTTTTACTCAGTAGCAGTGAGGCCATATATGTTACTTAAGCTGTCTGAGCCTCAATTTTTTCATCTGCAAAAGGGCAGTGACTTTTGCCTGCCAGACTGACAGGGTTGTTGCAGGATGAGATGGTGGTGGCATATAAAATAACATTCAAATATGCTGTGACAAAGTTCCGATATGCTAATAGATAAACGTATTGTTATTGCTTTGTTTTACTTTTATGTTTTTATTCAACATATTGTTAGTTTACTCTTCAGGTGTGGTCATTTATCCATTTAGATTGTGAGGTACTTAGATTGGCTTTAGGTTTTTAGAAATCTGAAATAGGGCTTTGCTGTTATAAGATTAGGTTCCTGACTTTCAAAAATTTATGGAGTGATGGAGGAAAAGAGTGGGCATAGAATTAGTGGATTATAAAGGAAAACATCCTGGAAAAAGTGGCTTGGAAACCTGGTAATGCCCTGACAAAAGTGGCTGTTGCCTAGTCACTCTCTTTTCTTCATCCTCTCCCCACAAAGAACAGAGGAAGAGTTCCTGGATCAAGTGAGCAGGAAGCTGGCTCAGGCCAGCCCGGATAAAGACATGCCGATCACAAAGCCCTGTCACTGTGAGGAAATCCTGAAGTTAGTGCTCTTGCCCCTTACCCAGCACTGCCTGGTCATCGGAGAAAACACTTGTGCGTTTTATTACCTGCTGGAGGCTGCCGCTGCCTCCTTGGACCTGTCAGATAATTACATGGTGAGCAGGCTCTGCTGTCTGCCCCTGAGCGGAGCCCCTTTATTTGGAGAATTCAGCTGGGATTTCTTACTATCAAGTTCCCTGGAGAGAAGAGTGGAAGAAAGTGGGACAGAGAAGGAAGCTAGAAGGGGTTTAGCAGAAAACATGAGTGGGGATGTGATAGGGAAAGAGCACTAAGCTGCCAGCCCTGCCCCTGCCCTGCTCTGCAGTCCAGCTCCTCGTTTCTAACTGGAAATCCAACCAGATTCATGTGCAAATCTTGACCCTTATGATAACCTCACTGCAGCCTTTATTTACCCTTATTGTTACCCTCAGCTAGCATCATCTGAATACTAATCCAGTTTCTCTATCTCTTGTCTCATTTGGAGGCCTTCTTTTATTTGAGGAAGGCAAGCAGTCTTCTGGGCCGGCCCTCAGCACTCTCATTTTTTAAAAAGCACAAGACGAAGATCTGTCAGTTTGAGGAGGCCACTTTCTGCCGTCTTCGGTCAGAGGTGAGGGCAGGGGGTGATCTTGAAGTTTGGATTATTTCTCCTTGAGGATTACCCTAGTATTTCTTTTAAAAAATGCCTTTTGTGTGTCCAGTTATAAATGTGATAATGTGATAAAAGGTGTACAAAGTCAAAACACAAAAATATATAATGCGTTGAAAGTGAAATAGCCCTCTAATCTCATGCCATCCCCAGCATAGTTAATAATCTGGTGCAAATTCTGCTGGCTATATACACATAGTCACATCATGATTGTTTTGCTTTTTTTAAAAAAATTGTATTTTATTGACTATGCTATTACAGCTGTCCTCATTTTTTCCCCCGTTTCCCCCTTCCTCCCAGCTCCCCCTACTCCCTCAGGCAATCCCCCAACTATTGTTCGTGTCAGTGGGTCTTATATAAGTTCTTTGGCTACTCCAGTTCCTATACTGTACTATACATCCCCATGGCTGTTCTGGAAGTACCTATTTGTACTTCTTAATCCCCTCACCTTTTCACCCATTCTCTCCTACACCCCTCCCATCTGGCAACCATCAAAACGCCCTCCGTATCTGTGATTCTGTCTCTGTTCTTCTTGTTTAGTTTGTTTTTAAGATTCAATCGTTGGTAGATATGTATTTTTTTCCATTTTATTGCTTGTAGTTTTGATCTTCTTTTTCTCAAATAAGTCCCTTTAACATTTCATATAATAATGGTGTGGTGTTGATGAACTTCTTTAGTTTTTTCTTGTCTGAAAAGCTCGTTATCTGGCTTTCAATTCTAAATGATAGCTTTGCTGGGTATAGCAATCTTGGCTGTAGGTCACTGCTTCTCATGACTTTGATATTTCTTGATGCTCCCTTCTAGCCTGCAAAGGTTCTTTTGAGAAATCAGCTGACAGTCTATGGAAACTCCCCTGTAGGTAACAACAGCTTCTTTTCTCTTACTGCTTTTAAGATTCCCTCTTTATCTTTAACCTTTGGTGTTTTAATTATGATGTGTCTGGGAGTGGGCCTCTTTGCATCCATCTTTCTTGGGACTCTCTGTGCTTCCTGGACTTGCAAGCCTATTTCCTTCACCAAATTAGGGAAAGTTTCTTTCACTATTTTTTCAGATAGATTTCCAACTTCTTACCCTTTCTCTTCTCCTTCTGGCACCCCTATAATGCAAATTTTGGACTTCTTAAAGTTGTCCCAGAGGCTGCTTATACTCTCCTCAGTTTTTTGGATTCTTTTTTCTTCTTGCCGTTCTGATTGGTTGTTTTTTGGTTCCTTATGTCCAAATCATTGATTTGATTCTCAGCTCCATCCACTCTACTGTTGTTTCCCTGTAAATTGTTCTCTATTTCAATCAGTGTATCCTTCATTTCTGACTGGATCTTTTTTATGTTGTTGAGATCCTCACTAAGTTCCTTGAGCATCCTTATAACCAGTGTTTTGAACTCAGTATCTGATAGATTGCTTATCTCCATGTCGTTTCACCCTTTTTCTGGAGTTTTGATCTGTTCTTTCGTTTGGGCCATGTTTCTCTGTCTCCTTATTTGGGCAGCCTCCCTGTTTTTGTTTTAGGTAGAGCTGCTTTGACTTCCTGTCTTGGTAGTGTGGCCTAATGTAGTAGGTGTCCTGTAGGGTACAGTAGCACATCCTCCCCAGCACCCAAGCTGGGTATTCAAGGTGTACCCTTCATGTGGGCTAAGTACACCCTCCTCTTATAGTTGAGCCTTGGTTGCTGCTGGCAGGTCAATGGGAGGGATTTTCCCAGGCCAGTCAACTGCAAGGACTGGCTGTGACCACTGACCACCAACTTCTGCCTTCTATGGAAGATCAGCCATGCAAGGGCAGGGTAGTGGTGCTCTGACATGGTCTGTAATTGTCCACTGGGTGTGCTAGCCCTGGGGCTTCCCCCATGGTGTAGGCCAAGGTCAGCCCCAATCTGCTGTTTTGCCTGGGACCACCCTGCCTGAGCTATAAAGCAATCTGAGATGGCTGCTACTTGTGCTGGGCTTAGAGAGTCCCAGGTGAAGCCAAGCTGTGGATCTAGGCTGGCTGCTGCTAGTGCTAGGCCTGGGGCTCACTGACACCAGCTGTTGCTTGTTTGATAGGATTTAGGAAGTTGTGAAGCATGAGCCAAGACCAGCCATTCATATGGAAAAGCAGGTTGGGTGGGCCCATAAGTTGGGTGGGGCGGAGTCTCTGGTGATCTCCAAGGCAGGTCAAACAGTGTTAGCCAGGTTGATGGAGTCTCAGATATGGCACCAGCTTGCCAGTTGTGTTGGGGAAAGTTTTAGAAAAGAGACAATGGCCTCTGCTCACCTTGATGCCAGACACTTCACTTTCTCCCTGTATGCCACTGGTGCCTTTCAAGCTGCTACCCTGGTGCTGGAGCTCAGAAAGAGTGAGTCTGAGTTGTTGAGTCTGTGTATGTGTTCTTTAAGAGGAACTGCTTGGGGCTCCAGCAGTTTATTCCACTGACTCAATCCCTGCTGGTTTTTGCAGGGATTGAGAAGTTGTGGGTACTTATCTTCCTGGCACTGGAAATGCTGGGCTGGGGTCCTCATGTGGTGTGGGATCCCTGGCTCTCAAGATAACCCTCCCAAATTTTTATCTACCACACGTAGGTGTGTGACCAGACTGTTCCATGTCTGCGCCCCTCCTACTAGCCTGGACCGATGTGGTTTCTTTAATTCTGTAGTTGTCAGACTTCCATTTAACTTGATTTCTGATACTTCTGAGTAATGATTGTTCTCTTTTTTAGTTGTAATTTTGATATGGTGGTGCAAAGAGGCAAGCCATGTCTGCCTCTGCCGCCATCTTGACCAGAAGTCCTGTTTTGCTATTTTAAAAATAGAACCCTATTACTTACTCTCTTCTGTGGCTGACTTTTATTCTTAATAGTGCAGATTGAATGTATGTGCACATTGATATACATCTAACTATAGTTACAGCTGGCAAGTACTTCATTGTAGGCGTGTATCAAAGTTTACTTAGCCATTCCCTTCTTCATGTTCATTTAGGTTTTCTCTAATTTTTTATTATTACAAACATTGCTACAGTGAATATTCTTATAAATACCTCTTTCTTCCTTTGTGTTTCTGTAAGAGAAGTTTCCAGATGTGGAAATAATAAAGCAGAAGACATGAATGATTTTACATTAAGTAAATATATTGCCAAATTGTCCACCATAAATATATCAATTCAATTTTTTTCCATTTCTTTACATCCTTACCAACATCAGATGTTAATAGTCTTTTTAAAACTTGGTAATACATGGGTGAAAGTTACATTATATTTTAGTATCTTTTTTTATTAGTATGATATATTATTTTTACATGTTTATGGGTCATTTATTTTTCTGTGAATTACCTACTAATGCCCTTTGCTTGTTGCCGTATGCATAAACTAATATATATATAGTATATGTGTGCTGGGGTGGAGTGGGAAAAAAACAAGTAAGGGTGGTCAAAAGGTAAAAACTTCCAGTTATAAGATAACTAAGTCATGGGGATGTAATGTACAGTATGGTGAGTATAGTTAATTAAACTGTGTTGTATATTTGAAAGTTGTGAAGAGAGTAGATTTTAAAAGCCCTCATCACAAGAAAAAAAGTATAACTATGTGAGGTGATGGATGTTAACTGAACTTATTGTGGTGATTATTTTGCAATATGTACATATAACAAATTATTATGTTGTACAACTAAAACTAAAACAGCGTATATGCCAATTATATCTCAATTTAAAAATCATGTTGCCCACATTAAACTGACACAATATTATGTGTCAAAATAGTAAATAAAGCTAGAAGAAAAAAACCATAAGTGGAAAATCTCCCCAACCCTGTCACTCAGCCTCTGCCCCTCCCCCGTGTCAGGTATCTGCATGTGTTCTACAAGAGGGGCTCAGCACACATAAATGTGTATAGGCTCCCCCTTCCTCTTTCATCTTGCTTTTTTCAAAAAAACATATCATTCTATATTATAACAAATTTCATCATGGAATGAGTACGTGTAACAAAAAGAAGCTCTGGGGAAAGCACACTATGAGATACTCCATTTTCAAAGGACACATAGGAGTAAACTTATATATTGTGTACGAATAACTTGGGAGAGCTCAGCGACTTCTCCCAGCCTTACTACTATAAAATCAAACAGAACATAATGTGTTGAGATACTTATTTAGCAGTTTATAAATAACGGATACATAAAACCATAGGGGATATTTTGTTAGAGAGCTGAACTTTAAATTTTTTTAATTGAAAATATAAAAACTAATTTTAATGTAAACCTGGAGATAATCTAGTTAGGAGAGTAAAGTTAATGTGTATTATACACATTATAATAATAATGTGGCCTTTGAATGCCAAAGAAAATATTAGCATTGTCCATGGTATTGCATTATTTGTGTTTAAACCAAGGTGTCTTTGGAGCAAAGTAAAATAATTATTTCTTCCCTTTATAAGAAGTTATTGTGCAGTCTTCCCACAATTATTCTAGAATCACCATAGACTTGATCACTTTTTTGAAGGGTTTAGCCTTAGAACATGAAGGTATGTGATAACTTTAGGTAGGTCCCCATTTCCTACCCCGCAATGACTATGGTGGTGTAGCCTGTTTAGGAAGAGAGAGATGGGATGTGGTGATACTTCCACATGCATCTGAAGCATCTGAATCCCTACCCAAATGACAGTCCCACCTCAGTCTGGCAGCATCAGTTTCTAAATCACAACCTTTCTCTACTGCTCTCTGACAAGTGCGTGGGAGATGTGAAAGGAGAGTGCTTTCTCCTTAATCCTCTTTTTTCACCCCTTTACTTGCTCATGGCCCTACCAGTGCTTGTTAGTGTGGCCAGGCTCTGCTCCAGCTCAGCTCACTCAAGCACCTCAGTGACCCCAAGTAGACATCCCAAAATGAAAAACTCAGTGTGTTATGTCCATAGTGTTCTTCCCACATTTACATTACTGTTTCTTATTTTCTTATGTCCAGGTCTGTTTCAACATGGGACAGATCACCTTGGCCAAAAAACTGGCTAGGCAAGCCCTTCGACTGCTAAAAAGGAATTTCCCTTGGACCTGGTTTGGTGTTCTTTTCCAAACATTTCTGGAAAAATACTGGCATTCCTGCTCCCTGAACCAACATCCAAACAACCCTAGTGAGATGTGAGAAGACCGGCTAAGTTGCCCTGGTCCCCTTTAGGGCCACAGAGGCCGAAAATAGGACCCAACCTAGAGTTTTGCCACATTGACCTGAGGCTGCTCTTTTCAAGCATATCACAGTCCTAGTCTGCCTTACTTCCCCAGCCAATTAAATGTGACGCAAAGAGGACTTTTGTTTTTGGAGTATGGTGTCACCCTTTCTCTTTTAAATAGAGACATGGGTGTGTGTGTGTGTGTGTGTGTGTGTGTGTTACATACATAGATTCATAACTAGGTAGCAATTTAATATTATTTCTCTGGTATAAAAATATTAAATTGCTATCTAATTATTGAGCTATAATAATTCATAGGAAATATATTTAACCAAAATAACAACTCAAAGAATGAATCTTTATAAAAACCTCTCTGAACTTTTCCTGGTCAAGAGGGATGAGTTAAAAAGGTCAATGGGATTAAAAGTAGTGGGATCCCAGAAACATTTCTGAGTTTGGAAGTCTGTATGTGGCCCACCAAGGAGCAGACGTAGATTTCCTGTGGGGAGGGATAATTGGGCATTGGTGAAGAATAAGGTGTGCTGACCACCCTGTGTTCACAACAGTAAGAAGAAGCTGGCAATCCTGCAGCAGCGGGTTCACTGCCTCTCCCTGCTCTGGCAGCTCTATAACCTGGAGGCCACAGCCAGCAACCGCAGGTTTGCCTGCCTCGCCACTCTGATGCAGAAGAACTCAACAGAGGAGTTTGCAAATGAAGCCCAGGTGAAAAAAAGTCCCTGCTTTAACTCCAGACCTCACTCAGAAACCTAAAATGACAGGGAGGGAGACACTGCCAACTTCCTGGTTTGCATGGTTCCACAATAACCCAGATTTAACAGGACACCATGGGTTTGAGCAGGGTTTCTCCACTTGCAGTTCATGGATGGGTTTTCCAGGCATGAGGCTACTTGTGAACTTCCTGAATTAAATGTAGCACTTCATGTATGTGTTCAAAAGAGCATTTGGGGAATGGTGGGAGGTCGGGAAGGAGTCATAGCTTTCATTGGATTCTCAAAGAAGTTCATGATCTAAAAAAAGGATTCAAATTGCTGACTTAGAAAAAAAGAAGGAAGAGAAACATGTCTTCTTAATTTCTCTCTCTCTCTCTCTCTCTCTCTCTCACCCAGTTGTTCAACAGACAACTGACGAATACCTATTATGTGCCAGGCACTGATCTCAGTTCCAGGAAAATAGAAAATAAGTGAAACATATAGTATGTTGGGTGATAATAAATGCCATGGAGAAAAATTAAGTGGAGGCAGGGGGACATGGGGTTCTAGGAGCTGATGGGTGCAGTTTTAAATAAGGCAGTTAGAGAAAACCTCACTGAGCAGGCAACATTTGGGTGAATATCTGAAGAAGGTGAGAAAGTAAGCCACGTGGCTATCTGATTAAAGAGTGTGCAAGCAGAGGGCACAGTGAACACATAAGGCATGCCCCCTGTGTTTGAGGAACAGCGAGGAAGCCAGTGTGACTAGATGGGAAGAAGGGGAGGAGAGAGGGGCAGGGGATGAGTCAGAGGGGCTAGGGCGGCGGGGGGGGTGTGGCAAATCATACCGACCTTGTTGGCCACTGTAGGGGTTTCGGCCTTTTCTCTAAAGATGGGGAGCCTTTTGTGGGTTCTTAAAAGAGAATGACAGAGTCTACTTATATTTTAATAAGATTATTCTGCATACTGTATTTAGGGTAAACTGAAGGGGGCACGAGAGAAAGCAAGGAGACCAGTTAGGAGGATGTTACAGTAATACAGGCAAGAGATGTTTGGCTTCGATTGTGGTGGCACAGGAAGAGAGGATAAGTGGTCTTCTGTCAAGAGAGAGCCAGCAGGTTTCATTCATGGATTAATTCTAGGATGTGAGAGAAAGAAAAGAGTAAAGGGTAACCCCAAATTTGCCATGGGGACCACTGAAGGTCTAGAAATGCTCTTAAATGGGATGGGGAAGTCTGTAGAAGGAACAGAGTTGGGTAGAGATTGGTCACAAGGACAGACTTAATTTGAGATGCCCATTACACATCCAGGTGCAGACACTGAATGGATGGCTGAATACACAGGTGTGGGGTTCATGAGAGAGGTCTGGCCTGGAAATAGAAGTATGGCATCATCAGTACGTAAATGGCACTTAAAGCCATGGAACTTAGTGCAGTCACCAAGAGAATGAGAAAAGGCCCAAGGACTGAGTGAACAGCTCCAGCGTTAAGGGTTCAGGGTCATAAGGAGAAATCAGCACAAGAACCTGAGAAGTTGTCAGAGAAGTGGGGGAAAAACCAAGAGAGCAAAGTGTCCTGGAAACCTGGCAGAGATGGTTCTGAGAAGTAAGTCATCCACTGTGTCGAAGGTGTGCACAGTTATAACAGAGATCTAGCAGCAATTCTGAAGAGCTCTAAGGAATAAAAATCAGAGACCTTAATTAGAGAAAACACAGATGAGGTTTGGCCACTTTTTTGAAAGGGAAAGTATTGGATTAGAGAAAAAGAAGACCAGGCTGAGAAAGTGATTTGCGTAAAGAACAGGCAGCAAGAATAATCAAATTAGAAGTGTACGTATGTTTTCATAGCTGGAGTGGAGGTGAGTGGCAGGGACAATGGAGTCCTGGTAGAGTGAGCATCATGGCTCCAGCGTGGGCACTTATGCAGAAAAGGGACAAGGTGGAAATGTAGTGTGAATGTACAGCCAGCATATTTTGCCCTGTGTTTGTTGCTCTACAGGTTGTCTCCACCTATGTGGCCCTTTCCCAGTTCTCCCAGAACGTGGGTGACAGGGAGAAGTGGCTGCACTGTGAGCAAATGGCCATTCAGAAAAGCAGCCTATGTTGGTTCTCCAGGGAGGGATTGTTGGCCACAGCCCAGCTCATGCAGGCCTTGGCCTACACCAAGCTCTGCCTCGGCCATCTTGACTTCTCCATCAGGCTGGGTAATGGGGCTTGGGGGCTGGTGGGCCTAAGGCTTCTAGAGGCCAGGTTCACAACTAGACCTCACACAATGCTCCTTTACCTCCTTAGGTTTTCAAGCTCATGAGATATGCAGACGCCTCAAGAAACCAGCTCTGGAGAATCTGGTTCTCTCAGTTCTCTTCAGATCTGCATTTCTGAAGAAGAAGTATTAAGACCATTTTTTGTCATTTCTATTTGTTGCTTAAGAGGGGAGGGTATGATCTCCCAGAGAAGTGTATAGTGGAGAGGGAGTTGGTGTTCCTTTCCACAGTTGTGGCCGTCTCTTCTCTAGTCACTGCAGGAAGCATTGTCTTAAGTGTGGGGGTCAGGAGTAGAAAGTGTAGAGTCTGAGCTACCACATACTCTTTTTTTTCCATTTTTCTTTAGGGAGGTGGAGAATTGCAGTAGTTCTAGACTGTGGAAACTGTCTTAGAGGCGTTTTCCCACTTCCTTTGCTTAGAAACAGCTCTGATCCCAGGCACAGATGCTCTCTTCATAAACGGAGCTGTGGAGAGGAGATGTACCAGATGTTAGGCTGCTTTGAGGTTGTAAGATCCCCTCCTGTCCTGCGCCATGCTCCCCTCTCAGTAACTGAACCCAGTGACTCTCTCGGCAGATTTCATCTGTGTGTCCGTGTGCTGGACAGTCAGTGGGCGCTCATTTCCCAGGGCCACGATATCCTTGGCCTGGCCTGCTTCTATTCTGCTTGCTTAGATCTGCTGCTCTATGGAAAAGGTAAATCTTGTGCAGGGCTCTGTTGTACTCCTGCAGGATTCAGACCTTAGATGGGGCCCTAGTTTTGGAACACTGGCAGTGTTCCCTCTGGCATGGCCTCTGCTCCCAGCCCCTGGCTCTGTAAAGTCTAAGAACCACATTGTGATTCAGGAGGGTGGGGGTCTGCCTTTCACATGTTGCCTCCCCCCCTGTACCACCCACCTTCGAAACCAGTTCCTCCATGGACAACTTCCAGTAGCCTGGTTACCCTCTCTGTCCACAGGACTGCTATATCGGCCCTTTGAAGATTGTCTGTGTTTCATTCAATACTATGAGCATAGCTGCGTTCTAACTTCTCAGAGCAACGTCATGCTGGGGATCCACTCCTCTCTGGCCATGTGGTAATGTATGGTCTATAAGAAAGGGTAGAATTTAAGGACATCATGAAGTCATTATTTCACATCTCTAACCCACTTCTAAGTACCATTCACTTCCCATCCCCATCTTTATTAGAAAGGTTCTTCTTTTCTTCTTTTTCATGAACAGGGTTAGGCCAACAGGTTGAAGGTTAAGTTTAGGATTACATTTCAGTGCTAGATAACCTACGGCAAGTCTGAATATCGTTGGTCTCCTTGCATGCAAGTTTGTAGCCTTGGCCACTTTCCAGCATCACAATTCTCACTCTCAGGGTTTTAGAGCCTTGAAGAAATAATGTGTCTATGAAAGAACCATGGTTGGTGAGCAGGGAACAGAGCTGAGGGCTGTGACTTTTTTTCTTTCAGGTTTGCCCAGGACTCACAGTGGAACCTGTTTGAGGACCACTTCTCCAAGGCTCGCCAGTTGGTGAAAAGAACCAATGCCTCACTGTTTGGTGCACATGGCTTTGTCCGATTCCTAGAGTGCCACGTGCTAATGTTACAGGAAATGCCAGAGGGTGTCTTCATGCATATTCGCCCAGAGACTCAGGGTCAAGTCATAAAGGTTCCTGTTTCTCTACTGTCCTTCAGCTAATACCTAAGTTGCAGTTTGACCCTGTGGTACTCTTTCTGCCACCTGCATCTGTCCCTTACTCTTCTCTTTGCGGCCTCTGTCTCTTTTTACCCCTTGAACCCTTTTTTCCCCACCTAGGAAGTCTTTCCACCGTACTCATATACCCTCCCAGATATTCTTGCATGTAAGACAGGACTGGATCCAAAGGCAGAAGAAGCCTTTGCACAACTACCACCCAGTACCATTAAAACGTTAACATTTAGGCCTTCTCAATGGACCCACCCTGGCAAGTCTATAATTTGATACACCTCTCTACAGTCTTGCCTTCTGAGTCTAAGACATTCCAGTTTCTCTGCATTTCAAACCAACTTTCTGGCCCTACTTTGCCACCAATAACTCCCCCTTGTTCCCCCAACCCTGAGTGAGTGTGCTGAGCAGAAACTGTTATAAGTTCTGATAGAGTAGAGTGGAGGGAAGAAAGTACACGAATCCATGAACTAATGGACCTTCCTTTCCTTTCAGTACTTTAAGGAGTTTTTCTCTCGATGTGTGACCTGCCCTGTCTATCACCAGTGGGTTTCTGAGCTTAAAGCCTCTGTAATGAGATGTAGAAAGAGAGAAGTCATGTCTTTGACTAACATCATCAGGCCTTTTGACACCTGCTTGACCAGGATTTGGATAGACGGAGAATTCCTGGAGGAAAACAATTCCTTTGAAGGAAATACAGAGTAAGCATTCCTTTCTGGAACCCTTGTCTGAGAGACATAAAGAACAGTCTCAGATTCTTACTCACAAGCAGCCAAAGGCTTCACCTACAAAGTAAGAAGGACACACAGATAGAGGGAGTTAGTCCTTGCTCCAGAAATAATTATTCTCCCTTCACTAGTGCTGGACCCAGATTGCTAAATAATGCAGGAGCCTCTGCCAGACCTTTTTTTCAACATGTAGAATCCTTAAGTGTAGAAAGTTCCTCCTTGATCCGCGTTTAAACAACTCAATCATTCCCTCTAAGTAGCTGGATAATCATTAAGGGAGAAAGAACCTTAAAAATAACATAATGTCTATGAAGGTAAATTAAGACGTAGGCAAGAAAAAGAGAGGAAAGAATATAGTTTCTTGCCTTGGGACCCATCAAGTCTCCATTTACAGGGTCACAAGTTAAATCTGCAATTGCTGAGGATATTCTTTGTGTTTGTGATATTTTTTATGTTCCTGTTTTCAGGATTTGACAGAGTGGCTGATGTCAAGGAGAATCGGGTAAAGAAGAAATTCAAGAATGTAAATGTTAAAACAAAAAAAAATTTGCAGGGATTATGATTCTCTTATTGTATATAATACAAAGAAATGCCCCAAGTTCTCCTTTTTAAGATACTGTGTAGTTTACATATTAAGTATACTAGCCTTTTACAGTCACAACTCTGTATCTTTGTCAAAATAAAAGCCTATGTTTGTGAAGTGTGACACTTAGATCTTTCTTAACTCTGTACTGTCATTTGCACAACTATAGAGAAATTGAAACCAGAGGTAGACCAGAGGCCTGGGAGAGTTTGAGGTGAACTGATTCCATCTCGTATAAGGTGGGATCCACTAGCCAAAAGGAAACACGGCCCTCATAAAGAGGTTGTCGTCATGTGAAGGCAGCCTGACAGTGCACGTACTTTGTCGTTGCCCTCTTTAGGCACAGACGTGGAAACGGACTGCTTAGTCAAAAAACGTGTGAATGACCCATGGACAGGGACGGTGGAGAGGGTATTGACTATGGGAGAGAGAGGTGGGCTGTGTAGAGGAGGACAAAAGGGAAAAATACTGGGACAACTAATAGAATAAACAATTAAAATTTTTTTAATTTTTTCTTTCTTTTTATATATAGATTTGAGGGCGGGATGCGGAAGGGATGCAAAGAGAGAAACATCAATTCGTTGTTCCACTTACTTATGCATTCATTGGTTGATTCTTGTATGTGCCCTGACTGGTGGTCAAACCCACAACCTTGGCATATTGGGGCAATGCTCTAACCAAATGAGCTACCCAGCCAGGGCCACAATAAAATTTTTGTTTAATTTTTTTAAAAAGTCAAGGAACCTTTTGAGAGGCATATAGTGGGAATTAGTCTCTCCTTTGCAGTATGTGATTTTGACATTTCCATGTAAAACTGAAATTGCCAGAGGGTATATGACTCCAGCTCTCTGCTTCTTTATTCTCCCCCTTTTGGAGCTGCTGTCTTTACCTTTATCTGTTTGATGGTCTTTCTTCCACAGAGTATGACCTTCCCACTGATTTTTATACTTTATAACTCAATCATCCAGTGTTCATAAAGTCAGTTAACTAATGTTATTATAGCTATATCATTTAACCTTCATTCTGTGCTTGAAGTGCATTCTTTAAATCCTTATATCAATTCTGTAAAGCAAGTATTTTTATTATCCATATATTACAGATGAAGAAACTGAAGCTTAGGTTTTATTCCAAGAAACACGGCCACAAAATGGAGGCGGGATCCTAACTCTAATTTAATTCCAGAGTTTATACTCTTAACCATGAGGTTATACAGGCCTTCGTGGGACCTAGCCTATAATAGGCTATCCTGTACCCAATCTTCAATATTTTGTTCAAATAATCAAGATCAGAATTTTAAGGGCCAACAGGGAGATATTTGGGAAAGAGAGGCCTGTACTTGCCATTTAAATCATCCTGTTTGGTTTGCACATTCCCTCCTCCCCTCTCTCCCCTCTCCCCTTTTCTCCCACCTCTTGTTACCTTTTTTCCTCTCCCTCCATTCCCCTCTCATCTCCCTTCCATTCCTCCATCTCTTAATCTCCCCTTCCTTCCTCCTCCTCTACTCCTGTAAATTCCCGAGAGGCAATATAGAGTAGTGGTCAGCAGCAAGGACTCTGGGCCAGACAGCCTGGGCCCGAATTCTAACTGCTACATTTTAGCTATGTTACTTTCATCATATCATATATCTTCTTTATACTTTACTTTCCTTTTCTGTAAATGAGGTTTACAAATCGAACAAAAGGCTGTCATTGTGAAGAGTAAATAAAGTGCTAGAGCAGTACCTGGCACATAGTAGGCACTCAGAAAATGTTAACTGTTATTATCAATTGAATTTTTATATTTAAAAACAGATAATACATTTATGTGGTACAAAATTCAAAGAACCAAAGCGTATAACAGTGAAAGTCGTTCCCATTTCTGTCCTCCAGCCCCCAGTTTCCCTCCCCAGAGCTAATCTATGTTACCACTTCTTTGTGTGTCCTTGCAAAATTATTCTATGCACACGCAAGCTGTAACATATGAGCGTTTACCTTTCTTTCCCACAATGGTACTCATAAGACATACCATGTTGTTCCTTTTTTGCATTTATTTCCCTTTTGACAATTTTTAAAGAGTTTTATTGAGATAAAATTCACCCTTTTAAGGTGAGCAATTCAGTGGCTTTTAGTATACCATGAAGTTGTGCAACTGTCAGCATTAACTCCAGAACATTTTTATCGCCCCAGGAAAGGAACTCTCTGTCCATCAGCATTAGTCCTTACTCCCCCTTTCCTGAACCCGTAGTAACCACTAGTCTACTTTCTGTCTCTATGGATTTGCCTGTTTGGGACAGTTCATATAAATCAAACCCTAATATATGGCCTTTTGTGTCTGGATTCTTTCACTTAGTATAATCTTTTCAAGGTTCATCCATGTTGTAGCACATTCCATTGCATGGATATGCCACATTTTATTTATCCATTCATCACCTCATGGACATTTTTGGGTTGTTTCCACTTTTTGGCTATTATGAATAATACTGCCATAAACATTTGTGTACAACTTTTTTTATGAACATGTTTTTTTCTGAACTCTCAATTTTATTCCATTGTTCTTCATGTAGGCCCTTATGCCAGTACACAAGTCTTGATTATTGTAGCTTTGTAGTTAAGATTTAAAATCAGGAAAGGTGAGTCCTCCAACTTCATTATTATTTTTCAAGATTTTTTTTTTCAATTCTGGGTCCCTTGCATTTCCAAGTGAATTTTAGGATCAGGTTGTCAATTTCCACAAAAAGGATAGCCCTAATTTTGATAGAGATTGTATTGATTCTATAAATAAATTTGGGGAAAATTCCTTTCTTAACAAAATTAAGTCTTCTGATCCATGAAAATGGCTTATCTTTTCCAAATATTTAGGTCTTCTTTAATTTTTTCAATGATACTTTTAGTTTTCAATGTACAAGTTTGCCACTTTTTTGTTAAATTTATGTCTAAATATTTTATTCTTCAGGGTATTATTATAAATGAAATTTTTTTCTTAATTTTCATTTTTGGATTATTCATTGCTAGTGTACAGAAATCAAACTGATTTTTGTACATTGATTTTGTACCCTGAAACTTTTCGGAATTCATTCATTAGCTCTAAGTATTTTGTGGATTCCTTAGGATTTTCTCTATATAAGATCATGTCATGTGTAAACAGAGATGATTTTGTGTCTTCCTTTCCAATCTGGATACCTTTTATTTGTTTTCCTTGCTCGATTGCACTTGCTAGAACCTCTAGGACAGTGTTCAATAAAACTGACAAGAGTGGGCATTTTTATCTTGTTCTCAACCTTAAGGGGAAAGCTTTTGGTTTTTCACCTTTAGGTATGATGTTAGCAGTGAGGTTTTCATAGATCCCCTTCATCAGGTTGAGAAAATTCCCTGCTGTTCCTAGGTTGTTGAATATTTTTATCATGACAGGGTGTTAGATTCTGACAAATGCATCTGCTATCATCTATTGAAATGATCATATAGTTTGGGTTATTTTTAAAAATTAATAGGGGATGTATCATATTGATTTTCATATGTGGAACCAACCTTGCACTCCTGGGATAAATCCTACTTCGTCATAGTGTATAATCCTTTCCATTTGTTTCTGGGTTTTATTTGCTAGCATTTTCTGAGGATTTTGGGGGTTGAACTGTAGTTTTCTTATTATCTCTTTGTCTGGTTTGTGCATCAAGGTAAAATTGGCTTCTCAGGATGAAGTTTTCCATTTTTTGGAAGAGTTTGTAAAGGATTGGTTTTCATATTTTTTTAGTATTTGGTAGAATTCATCAGGAAGACCATGTGGGCCTGGGCTTCTCTTTGCAGGAAATTTTGTGATTACTAATAAACCATTTAACTTGTTACAGGTCTACTCAAATATTCTATTTCTTGAGTCAATTTCAGAAGTTTGTATCTTTCTAGGAATGTGTCATTTCATCTAGGTTTTCTAATTTGTTGGTATCTAATTGTTCATAGTATTCCTTATAATCCTTTTTATCTCATGAAATCAGTAGCTCTTTCTCCACTTTCATTCCTAATTTAGTAATTTGAGCCTTCTCTTTTTTTCTTGACAAGTCTAGCTAAGGTTTGTCAATTTTGTTGATCTTTTCAAAGAACGAAATCTTGGTTGTTTTTTTTTTTATTATTATTGCTTTCCATTTCATTCATTTTCTAGTCTCTATTTCATTAATTTCTACTCTAATCTTTATTATTCTCTTCCTTCTGCTTGTTTTCGGTTTAGTTTTTCTGTTTCTAGTTTCTTCAAGTGGAAGTTTAGGTTATTGATTTGAGATCTTTCCTCTTTCTTAATAGAGGCTTTTACAGCTATGAATTTCCCTCTAGGCTCTGATTTTGCTGCATCCCCTGTTTGTTGGTATATCATGTTTTTGTATTCATCTCAAAGTATTTCTAATTTCTCTGCGTTTCTTCTTTGACCCATTTTGTTATTCAGTAGTGTGTTGTTTAATTTCCATGTATTTGAGAGTTTTCAAAATTTACTTCAGTTATTTATCATTTTATTCCATTATGGTTGGAAAACATACTTTGTATGATTTCAATTGTTTTTAAAATCATTGAGATTTGGTTATTCTGGAGAATGTTGCACATACGTGCTCTTGTTGGGTAGAGTGCCCTACAGATGTCTGTTAGGTCCAATTGATTTATAGTGTTGCTCATGTGTACTAGTTCCTTGTTGATATTCTGTCCACTTGTTCTATCCATTATTGAAAATGGGATATTGAAGCCTGCAACTATTACTGTTTAAGTGTCTATTTTCCCCTCTATTCTGTCAGTTTTTGCTTCATATATTTTGAAACTTTGTTCTTAGGTACACATATATTTACGATTGATATAGCTTCTTGATGGATTGGATTGATTCTTTCATCATTAGAAGCTGTCCTTTTTTTGATCACTGGTAACAGTGTTTGTCTTAAAATCTATTTCGTTCAATAATAGTATAGTCACTGTAACTCCCTTTAGCTGGTTTGCATGAACGTGTTTTTCCATCTTTTTACTTTCAACCTACTTGTGTTTTGAGTCTGAAGTTTGTCATCTATAGATAGCATATAATTGAATTGTGTGTTTTTTAATCCATTCTGCCAATCTCTGTCTTTTAACCTATTTACATTCAATGTAATTACTGATAAGATAGGATTTATTTCTGACATCTTGTTTTCTATTTATCTAATGTTTTTCCCTCTATACCACTGTTGTTGTTTATTATACAGAGTTCTGGCAGAAATAATGCCTGTGTAAGTGTGGTTGGTAGGGTAATAATATGGGTGTAATAATTTATAGTTTTAATTTGAACATTTCACCTAAAATGTCATATAGTGTGCTTGAGTGTGATATTGTTATGCTACAGAATTACATGTTTAAGATTTTGTAATAAAAATGGGGCATTATTTGTGCCAGACCCTGTATTAAATAGGTAATTTTTATTTTTATTTTATTTTTAATTCCCTTATCACTTTTTTTACTATATAATTTTGAGTTATTTTCTTAGTGGTTCCTGTGGAGATTGCGATTAGCATTCTAATTTAAAACAATCTACTTCAGATTAATACCAACTTAATTTTGGTAATATACAAAAACTTTTCTCCTATATAGCCCATTCCCTCACTCCATTTTATATTGTTACTGTCATAAAAGTTACATGTAATAAATGATGTTTCCATCAGTGGTGCTTTATGAAGTTGTGTTTTAAAATCAGATAAGAGGGGGGAAACACATTTTTCTTGAGTAAACACTCCTTGAATTGATGCAAGCCATTGTGTTGTTTTTAATACTTCATTTATTTATTTTTAGACAGAGGGGAAGGGAGGAAGGGAAAAAGAGAGGGAGAGAAACATCAATGTGTGGTTGCTTCTCACATACACCCCACAGGGGACCTGGCCCAGAACTCAGGCATGTGCTCTCACCAGGAATCGAACCTGTGACACTTTGGTTTGCAGGCCAGCTCTCAATCCACTGAGCCACACCAATCAGGAACATTGTTTTATTTCCAGAGCTCTGAAAAAGTTGAGTCTGACTAATTTTACCAGTTTTCTTGTTGCTTTTATGGATGAGAGAATTTTTACAATTCTTTAACCACAATTTTTGTTTAAACCACTCTTAATGTACTTCTAATTGGCATTTCTCTTATACGAAGTTAAATATCTTTACTATGTTTATATTTCCTTTTGTGTGAGCTATATGTATATATCCTATCACCATATTCTATTAAGTATTTGTTTTTCAATTGATTTGTAGGGGTTAGAGGAATAAGCCCCCTGCCTTTGTATGAGTTGCAGAATTTTTCTTCATTTTGTGTTTTGTCTTCTGTTCATGGTGATTTTTGTCATAGAGAAAAAGGTATCAGTCTGTTCTTAATTTATTTTAATGTATGTATTTTAATGTATATATGAGCTATATTAGGGTTTCTGAGTTTTCTATAATACTCTGAAGAGCCTTTTCCTCTCTAAGATTATTTTAATGATTTCCCAGTGACCTTTCAAATATTTTTAATATCAACTTCATCAAAATATAGTTTACATACAAGAACAGACATCTATTTTTATTAAGAGTTTACAAGCGTATACACCCATGTAACCACCAGCACGATTGTGATAGAGAACATTTCAATCACCAAAAAAAATTATTTTAGGCCTCTTTATAGTCATCCCCACTTCACCACCACCAACAACACAAAATACACATTATTTTTTCATTGTCTATACCTATGATTATATCCCCTTGTCATTTTTTATTTCATCCTTCTTCTTCAGTAAGTTAGCTAATACTTTGTCTCTTTTGTATTTAATTTCATTTCAAAGAATTAGCTCTTTTATTTATATCATTTTTCTCCTTTAAAATTAACTAGCTATTTGAGTAAGATGCTTAATTCTTACTGTTAAGAGTGTGAATTTTCCTCTGGGAACTCCTTTAGCTGAATTTCAATGATTCTGATGTGAAGCAGCCATCTCACCATGTCACCCACATGTTCTTTGTTTTCATGTGTTTCTTGCAATAAACTTTAAGTCAGTATTTTCATCTTAAAAGTTATGCATAACTATGACTTTGATTGGTATTCACTGACTTCCTACCATAAGCAATGATGGAACTGATGTCTTTCTCTCCCCTCCTTCCCTCTTCTCCCCCAGCCAATTGATTATCTTCCTTAATGCTTTCCTTTGTACTGCTAAATATATGTTTACTTCTGTCGGGTTCTGAAAAGTACAAAATACATTTAGACTAGGGTAAGTTTTTCCCAGAGAGTTTCTTTTTAGACTTTTTCTGCCCTTCCCCTTCATTCTTCCCCCACCTTCTGCCCCTCACCTCCCTTCCAGGCAGGTCCTCGGTCATCTTAGGGAAAATGAGAACTTAGTTGATGGGGGTCAGCTGCTGCCTCCAGAAGGGACAGAAGTAAATTTAGGTTCTGTCACAGACTGAGACTATCAGAGAAGCTCAGAACATCCTGCCATAGCTCCCTAAAAATAGCATCTCTAGGCTCGCACAGCTGGAGCCTGGGCACAGCCACTGCCTGTCCCTTCTCCTGAGGCGCCTAGACCAAGCTTAGGGCCCTTCCAGATGGGGAAAACCTCCTTATGCCTAGCTCTCCATGATTGTAAGACAACTGGATTCCTGAGCACCTTGGTCACTCATCTCAATACGGGCAAGTTTTTTCAAATTGAATTGTTTCAGAAGAAATCCTGGCAGAAATCTTAAAGACCCTCCCACCCCCAGCCTGGACTAGCTTTTATTTCAGCTTAACCATGGCCACACCCTTATTTCCATTCCCCTTCTCCCCACCCCCAGGCCTTTTCTCCACTGGGCCCTTCCCAAGCTCCAGAGTTCAGGCCAAAGGAAAGAGTGCGACCAGATGGCCACCCAGTTGAGAGAGAAGTAGCTCTAGTCAAACCGATGTCTGCAAAGGCCTTTTATCTCCTGGTGTTTGAAAATCCTTTGTCCTGCCAAGGGATAATATTGATATGTATTCCTGTTTCTGTTCTTATTCCTATTTCTTTTCAACCCACTTTATCACACCCCATCTATCCTGAGTGTCCTTGGTTTTTAAAAAAAAAAAATATTTTTATAGAGAGGGGAAGGGAGGGAGAAAGAGAGAGAAACATCGATCAGTTACCCCTTGTACATGACCTGACCAGGGACTGAACCTACAACCCAGGTATGTGCCCTGACCTGGAATTGAACCAGCAACCTCTCACTCTGCAGAACCATGCCCGACCAACTGAGCAACACCAGTTAGGGCTATCCTGAGTCTCCTTTAATTAATCATTTTCACCCTCCCCCCATGATATTCTGTCATAACAGAAGATGTCACTTGTTTAAAAAGTGTACAGCAGAAGCAGAAGAGATTTCTAGACTCAAGGAAATAAATCTATACTTTCAGGTGTCATGAAAAAAGCAGGAAATACTTCTGAAGAAGCCTTCTTGGTGCCCCTGGAATCAAAACGCATCACAGTGTCCAGACCAGGGAATGAAACCTCTTCCCCACTGGCAGGTCAGGCAGGAGATCATGCGCACAAATCCCAGACTGGAATCTTTTCAGCTGACAGGCCATGTAAATACTCAAACTCAGGCCCTTCCCTTTCCCCTCAACCATGAAGAGTTCATATATCATCATTTAGAGTTTATTTAGCCCAGTGGTGTAATGGCAGAGAAACCAGCATAGGAGGCCTCTCCAAGACATCTCAATCACACCCAATCATCACTTTCCAGGTCAGAAAAGTCAAGACATTAGATTAGACCCTAATATCCCTAGCTGCGCTGACACACTAAAGACGTAGGGCATGGGCTGCTGGGTGAACACACAGAAAGCAGCCCGGATGGTCTCTGAGAGCACACAGTGTGGTGAATGGCTCAGCTAGGTGGAGTCTGGCTATGAGGAGGATCTTGGGCTGGCTCCCGGGAGGCCCCTCCACCCTTGTCCCCTCCAGGGAAGATGACTGTGGCATATGTCACAGGCTTGGAGCAGGTCAGGACCTTAGGAGTCAGAGGAGGAGAAGGGGATGGGACTGGGTATGGGGGTTTCCCTGATGGGGGCTCAGGCGGTAGGCTGGCATAGGTGGTATTGTCAAAGGAAGGTGGCGAGTCAAGCCTCGCATATGGTATGTTTGACGGCACATCTACAGCCAGTCCAAGATCATCGATGTGGACCATTGAGGAGGGCGCCTGTAACAAAAGCAGGCAAATCAGGCAGAGAGAACACCGTCCTCAGCCGCAGTTCCCTTTGGGGCAAACCCCAGGACCACGCTGGACCTGTCTCTTGAATCCTGAATACCTCAGTGGGCAACAGGGCTTCTTGAAGATTTTTAAGCCCCAAGTTTTTCCCCAAATCAGGAAGGTGGGATACCAAGGCGGGAACATGGGACCATCGGTGCTAAGTTTACAGCATTTAGGAGGACGGTTTGGACCCCAACTGGGTCCCAGTCCTTTCTCCACCCCATCAACCTGGGACCCCTCCATGAGCGTGGCAAACGGAGGGTCTAGGGAAATTGGCTGGGAGCCTGCAGAGGCCTCTTACCATGCCTGGAGCTCCGCTGCTCTGGGATTGGCCACAGATAGCAAGCCTGTTCCCTGGCGAGACAGGACAGCAGCACAGCAGCACAGTCTGTTTCCCGTCCTGGCTCAAAGCCCATCCCCACATCCCCTCACCCCCTCTTTTTTTCAAGTCCAGGCTCACCTTCCCCGCTCCCACCACTGAACCTCTCCCTGGGGCCCCACAGCCCCACCCAGCCTGCCCTGACTCCCCACCCACTTACTGCTTCCACAGCGCTCATCCAAACCTGCCTGGACGCTGACGCCCTTTCCCCACCTCTCCAGTCTCCTGTCCGTAATACCACTCCCCCACCCTTTCCAGTTCCTGTCTTCCCCTGGCCTGCTCCCGCTGAATCTCCTTCCTTCCCCCCGCCCTTCAGCCATGGGAATTCTAGGATCTGGGGGCACTTGTTAACACCCAGACAAGCCCCGCTGCAGGCCAGACCTACATTCCTGGCCTTGTCTGCAAGACTGGTTGACAGTCCCAGCAGGGCCATGCTGGGGTATGAGAATGGATCACTACCTACCTTTCTTTCGGGCCACGACAGCAAACAGCACCACCGCCACCACCAGCAAGCCCAGCAGGAGCACAGCACCCCAGATCAGGGGGATGCTGAGGGACACAAAGGGACAGGTGAGCTTGGCTCTCAACCTAGCTGGGAGCTGCTAGCCAGGAATCCTGGGGCCATGAAACAAGGGTGCAGCTCTTAGTGAGCCATGTTTGGGAGAAGGGGATTTGGGGGATGGAATGAGGAGGGTAGGCTCAGGCGGAGCAGAATAGAGATGCGTTATCAGGGTATTCTGACTGAAGACCCCGTGGGACGAAGGGACTATTGCTGAGCTGGGACGGAGAGGTATGTCTGTCTGTCTGCCTCGCTGCCTGGTCAGAAGTTTCCCAGGAAAGGAAGGAATCATGAGGTTTCTCTTTGATTTAGCCTGGGGCTCTGGACAAGCCATGTCTTCACCACCACCCTTGTCCCAGGCACCTGGATACCGTTCTTGTCAGTACCTCTTCTCATCCTGCCTGGGTTCCAGAGGGCTGGCACTGCCTACAGGGTCTGAGGAAGGGTCAGCAGCCAAACCGTCAACCTCCTCTTCCTCTTTCAGGCCAGGAGCTGAGTCAGAAGGGAACATTTCATGAGCACACAGCCACTGGGCACAGGCTTCCAGGGCCTGTTGAGGTCTGAGCAATGGGGGAGTGGAACTGAGGAAGTAGAGGCCTGCAGTGAGAGACACAAGGAAGGGGGCTTGGGGCATTGCTTAGGAGCCTCTCCTTCGTGGCGCCAGAGAATGGCATTCTTCATGCTTTACCTGACTGTGAATATGGCCACGTTCCCCTCTACCACCAGCTCCCACCTGCTTACTCCTTTATTTCTCTAAAGGGGCTCAGCACAGTGTCCTAGGTCTCTTCACACATGCCACCATGTGGCCCCTGCAGACTGGCTGAGCCCCACCCTGAACTCTGCTCTCAGCATCTAAGGAACATGTGATACATGCCGACTGACCCTTGCTGAGGGACTTGCCCAGATCCTGGGACCCAGTTTGGTGACAAAGCTTCTGTCACCCCCTACAGCATGTTCAATCTCTGGCTGAGGGACTTAGGGTTGGCTTCTCCGGGCCCAAAGATCTGTCTTGGGAAACTGGCCAGTCCTTCTAGACTCTCTGGGAAGGGAGCCTCGCCCTGTTCTTAAGAGAGTCATCATTCCTACCCCCACCCCATGGCAAACCAGAAAATGGAGGTGCTGGGGCCCCAGTCTTGCTGCATACGTCCTGCTCTCCTGGTACCTTTTAAGCCACCATGGATGAAACTTCCTGAAGCTAAAAGCTTGCCTGAGCTGCCCCCCACATTCTCCCTGGACATTATGCTCCACCTGCCTGCCCGAACGTGCATCGTCTACAGCCCCACGCCTGCCATTGCGGGTTCTGTCTCTGCTCCTCTTGCATGCATCTTGTCTTGTCACAACTGGGGGAGTTATAACCTTGAGTTCCCAGACCTTAGAGGGTCAAGGAAGAGGAGGACAAAGATACTTGGATGAACAGGAGTGTATTTGTAATGTAAAATAGTAATCATGGACTCCGGATAAGAGGGATTCTCATGACAACTTATCCACCCTCTTAATTAACACACGGGGTAAAAATGCCTTTCCTAATTTGTCTTTTGGGGATTGAGCACAAGTTACTTGAGAAAAGGCCTGAAAATGAAAAAATGTCAGCATCCCTAAGAGAAAGTTACTAGCAGTCTCTTCTTCAGCAGCTAGCTGACCATTTTCTCTCCAGAACATTTATTTTAATAACATCCTATTTTTCTGGGAAAAATAATTTTAATACTTTCAAGCTTTGTCTAAATTAATGCTTAGACATTAGGTAGTTGTAGGCTGTATGAATGAAATCTATTTTTTCAATGATTGCTTTCTATACCGAAATTAGGTTTGAGAATATTAGCTTAAATAATAATGGCACTTTTCCCATTTTTAAAACTGAATGAGTTGAAGTAATTCAGGCGTTACATTGTACCTGCCTGTAGATGAAGCACGTACGAGATGCTCAGTGAAGACTTATAAAATTAAATAAGAGATGAATTCAGTAATTTTCAGGCCATCAAACCCATTATTACAGGAATAAAAAAAAACTGGATGATATAAAAGAGTAATTCAAGTTGATATGCCCAGTGTAAAACTTTGTTTAAAACATTTCCAAGAAAAAAATAGCATCGGGTATGTTGGAAATGCTGGATGAGGAGGCCAAGGCCATGGGTGGGGAAGAGGCTCTGCCTTCCCAGGGCAGACCAGCCCGTGCAGAGGGGAGGAAGGGGCTGCACTTGGCTGTTTTATCTAAGACTTCTTACCCAGTTTGGTTTCCGTTCCTTGCAGAGCTGTCAAAAGGATGTCTCCTCCCAAATCTTCTCTCCCAGAGCCCCCCACCCCAGGACCCGGGAGCAGTAGGCAGGAGTGGGGAGGGCAGTTCAGAGGAGCATGGCCAGCCTAGGATAACTCACCTGCAGGGAGGATTTTCAGAGTCACTCTGTACACCGTCTGGTGCCCGGAGGCTCCCTCCACTACGCAGCCGTAATCCCCAGCATCCTCCTCCCTCAGGGCGATCATCTCCACCTGGAGCAGACCGCTCCCCAGGTCCGTGAGAAACATGCGGCTGTGCCCCAGGGCCCTGCGGTCCACTGCTGAAGACACCAAAGGCTGGCAACCCCCCTCCGGCAAGAACCGGCACCACACCTTCCGAGCCTTGATGTCCTGGGGCCGGTAGAGACAGTGCACCTGAAGGGAGCCCCCCAGCGGCGCCTGCAGCTCCTCAGCCAAGCCCTGGCCTAGGGAAGGAAAGGATGTGGGAGTGTTAGGAGTTGGGGGAAGCTCCCAGCCCACTCACGGAGGGACACAGGGACCTAGAGGTCCACCTTCTGGGCCTTACACACGTTATTGTTGCCACAAAAATGTCGATTATTTCTAGGCACGGAACAGAGTAGGCGGGGCCCAGAATGCTGCTATTTCTGAAACTTACCTGCTAGTCCCAGGAGCAGCAGCAAGAGCAGGTTGGGACCCATCGCTGGGCAGGGAGATGTCAGCTTGGGGGCTTGTCTGGGCACTGACACAGCATTCCCCCCGGGGGGGAGGAAACATCTGCCTCAGATAGTCACATGGGGCTCTCAGTGACATGGGGTGGGAGGTGTGGAAGCACTCCTTATCTTCATGGGTGGGGACAAGGAGTGCTTCCAAACCCTTGTTGGTTCCTGCTCAGAAATTGACCCTGAGGGCAGGGGTCGACAAGGCCAGCTGGGGCCCAGCTGAGGAATAAAGTGGGGAGATCAAAGCAACTGGAGGGCATTCGAGAAAGAGGAAAGATGATCTCCGAGGCCTTACAAACATAGACTCTGAGGATGCAGGGCTGCGAAGGAGGGAGGTAGTGCCCTACCCATGGTTCAAGGCCATTCCGATGCTAAATTCTGTGCCTGTGTCCCCACCTAAGCTCTCAGGAGATTGTCCTTCTCCTGTGGTCCAGCCTCACCACAGGAAGTCCTACCTTGATGGTGGACCTGGCTTGTCTTTGTTTATTCACCCGGGCACTCGCTAGACCCTTTCACTGTGGACCCACGTTCTTCAGTTCTGGGAATTGCAATATTTCTTCGATAATTACTCCTCCATTTTCTTCCCCCACCCCTTGTTTTTCTGGAACTCCCTAATTAGTTAGATATGGAACCTAATGTATTCATCTTATTTTCATATTCTTTCTCTCTTAGTTTTCATCTTTTTTGTCTATTTTGTTCTGATTTTTGGAGATGCTGTCTTTTCTTCCATCCCTTCTATTATTGTCTTCTAAATTTTTATTTTTTTAGTGCCCTTAATTTACAAGATTTCTTATTGTCCAAGCATTTTTTTTTATTTATAGCATATTTTTATTTTAAGAATACACTATCCTCTCTGTTAAGGAAACAACTCTTTATAAAGATTTTCACATTTCTGCTGAGTCTGGGTCTTTTGAGCAAAGGGCACTGACCAAGCTTTGTTCTAGGGGCGGCTGCATAGCAAACGTGCCTGAGAAGCTAGAGACAGGTTATCGGTCCAGTGAGACTGGCCTGGTCCTTCCCCTCCCTCCCTGGGGAACGTGGGCTTGTTTTGTTTCGTTTCGTTTTATTTTCATTTTATTTTTCAGTTACAGTTTACATTCCGTATTATTCT